>JAQGAZ010002199.1:0-19768 GCA_034692225.1 Polydesmus complanatus
CGTTATAACGCGGATTCGTTATAACGCGGCCTAATGCATGTCCCCCAAAACCCGCGTTATAACGGGGTCGTACTGTACCGGTAGTGCGGAGAATAAAAGTGCCTAATAAAGAAAATCTTGGTTTTATTTTCATGTTTTCAAATAACATTTTTCTTTTGCAAAATTACTCTTTCCTTTTTTGAGCTTTACAAATGATTGTCCGGCTACCTATTATCTGCATCTAATGGGATTACGTGTACTATACGAAACAGACAAGAAAGTTGAAATTTACAGCGTAACATTTTCCATTAGTTGCCGACTCGGGCTGCTATTTTACCTTAGAAACACTTCGTTATGGTTCGTTCTTAAACGATTTTTGCACGAAAATTAAGCAACACGTGATAACTTTAGCTGCATGCGCCAACGCATTTTGAATGACAAAGACAGGGACAATTGCTTATTGTGTTTGCTTTCTTTTCAACCCTCCCTCACTCCCTCCCACCTTTCATACTGTACATCCCTCGAAAATCTATTCTTGTTTTTACAAATTAATAGATGAACAGCAAGACATTTTCAATTCAATGTCACGCTTTATTTATTTATTTTTTTATTGTTTATCGTCAGGAGACACTTTGAAATTTAATAACCAGTTTACGACTATGTTGACTTACTTAGATCGATTTTTCTCACGCAACTGTAATTTGAACAATATTGGATATAAGTACCACTCACTCACGGTACGCAGCACTTTAGTGGATATTATAGTCTCAGAAAAAACAAATTGAATGACTTAATTATTATCGACAAAATAAGATACATGGCAATCGCAAATGGCAGAAAAAACAAATTAATAAGGTTAATAAATTCGCAGAAGCGATTTTTAGAAAGTAGCCGCAAGTTCCACCACATGAATAGGAAAAGTCCCGTGAAAACTTTGGGGCTGCATTAAATAAAGTGGAACTTACGTAAAACTATATGATTTATCTTAAATTTTATTAGCGGATATAATCAAAAAAAAAAAAAAATTAATTTTTAAATTTTTTTCTTTAAAAAAATGTAAAAAAATTTTATAAGAAACTTTATGTGTTTCGATAAAATGACGCAAACTTGAGATTTTTACACTTGTTGAATTAATTTTTTATAACAAACTGAAATTGGTTAAAATTATTTCTCTATTTTTCTAAATTTTCCGTCGGTATTTCGACGTTACTCGACATAAATTTCAACCACTTAATCGATTTTTCCTTTTACTTTATTTACCGCATTATCTCGGTATAACTTTGGAAATGTCAAATTTAAATTTAAAAAAAGAAACATATGTGTTTATTTTTAATTAAAAACAAATTCCATCAAATACCGTGAATTGCACAGGTCTATTTTTTTAAAATAATGATTTTAATAAGAATTTAATCAAAAAAAAAAACATAAGTTTTTTTTTTTTTTGCATTATACTTAAATCTAATTTTGCGGATTAGACGGTGATTTCTTAACAACGTAAAAGTTGTTGCGCAAATCATTTTCTTTGGCAAATTAATCCGGCGAACGTGATACATAGCTCTCTCATCAAATTTCACGTTCATACTCAATTACTAGCTGTACCAGTAAACTCGAGAGCTGCTAAATGTGAACGTGTGTTAATGCCAATATTTACGTATTGTAATCATAAGCAATGTACGCAAATGACTTATCAGGTTCCAGTAATAACCAAAATTGATGTTTACACTCTGTCAAGATACATACCGATAATGTATAGGCACTCGGAATTAACCTAATAAGCGAGGTTGTATAAAGACGAATAACATTATTTATAAGTTTACTTGTAAAGTAATACTGGAGTACTGTTTTTAAAATTGAATGACTTCCTATATGGCTAATTTATTTCGTCTACATTTTAAAAGTTACTTAAAAAAAATAATGGAAAGCATAGGCGTAGGCCTACTTAGAAGAGATGGGCATGCGCAGATAAGGCCGTTTCATGTATTATTAATTCGTGATTAGTAGTAATATCGGTGGTACCGGTTGCGTTCGTGCGTTCATTTAGACCTAAACAAAAAGCGATGGAAAAACGATGCACGCGCTATAGTCAGAAAGAGCTAGATGCAGAATTGGAGAGAAATCTGTCGAAATAGGTTGGTATGGTGATTTAATGGATATGGAACAAAAACATAAAAGAGCTTATCACGTTTACATGCCGGTGCTTTCGTCGCCATTACAACTTACAGATATAACCCTCTACTGTACTTTTATTTACATCATCAAACTGCACATTAACCGCACGCTTGGGGCCTCAGATTTCAGTCTATTCACAAGCCTCACGCAGTTGACCAAACCAAAGAATAAGAAAATAAACAAATAATTATTATAATAGAAGGTGAAACCGTTAACATTATAAGCGATACATTTGGAAAACTTTTAATATACATGTACCGGTAATAATTAATGACAACTGAATTATTTTTTTAGTAGGTTATAAAAGGATTGCCATAAAAAGTAATTATGTAGTCTACATGTACTGGAATGTGCATTACTTTTAGTTGGTTTAATGAAATTCTAAGTTTTTTAAAATTTATTTTGGGTGACTTATCTCAATTATTTTTTATCATTTTTTAATTTTGTATACGTAGTAGAGGTTTTTTTTTTTAAAAAAAAAAAATTTTTAGTTTCTGTATAAAATTAATCATATGTACTGTATTTGTATTTAAAAAAAGAAAATAATTTAAAAAAAGAAAATGAAAGCTCACTTATTTGAGATTTCTTTATTTTTATAAACTTGAAGTTCATTATTTCTGATTTTATTTTTCAAAAAAATTTTATCCGTGCTTTCACGTCGCTATTTAACGAGCAATTATTTGGTTGAGAAATGACTATGATCGATGGAATTGGTTCCGAATAAAATCGATACTAATAATTATTATTTTTGTTTTAAGTTTACGGCGATGGTAAACTGTCTGTTAACCATTAATAGGCTACTGTATGTTTTTTTTTTTATTTTTTTTTTTATCTCTAAACAATGTTTTTTTTTCCTTTCATTTTGAACTCAACACGCAATTTAATCAATTGATCAGCAGCTGTTGAGGGCAACAAGCCGTTGCTAGCATCAGCTACAGTGTAATAGCAATTATAAATTTACTTCTTAAAAAAAATTAAAATTAAAAAAAAATAAAATATTAGCGCGTTTAAAGGCAAAAAAGCAAAAAAGTTGCAGGAGCTAGGGAATAATAATAATAATAAAAATCCATGCAATATTCACAGTGATTTAGCAAATCTATAAATTTCGCGGTAACTTAATGTCATTCTAAGCCGTATATTCTGCCATAAATTTAGCTTAGGTTGAAATCTCGGAAGTTGATCGGCGTCTGCCTGCTTTTTGAAGCAAAATCAAACTAGGAACAATAGTAATTTATTTTTATTCTTCTCAAGTTTAAGTATGTGATGAGTGTTTCGTTTATTGTTCTTGCAAAAGGTGTTCACACAACGTTAGAGAAACCAAAAAAAAAACCGTGATGGAAGATACAAGCGTTTGCACATCGACACGAAGAATAAACATTCATAACCTTCGCCAGATTCGAATCCATGGTAACTACAAGACTCTATTTGTTTTCATTTTCTCCCCCACCACCATTTTTCTCCTTAGTAAAAATTCAGAAGCTTTTGTGTTTGCTCTCTTTATTAAATATGGAAGCCTCGCGTGTCCTATGCAACTTAAAACCCGTATCTAATATCGCATAAAGCTCTTTATTTTAATTGCTTGTCGTAGATGATCGTGGAAGAAATTTTTTGTTTTTTTTTAATACTTTTGAAATACTGTAATTACGGATCTATACTTGGATATCAACCTCGATCAAGGGCACTTAAAGTGTAGCGGCAGCGTAAACAGTTTATTGTGTCGTAATATACAATAGTAAACGTTATTTTTCTATCAGTTGTTCATTTTTTAAATAACGCCGCGTTTACATGCTTTTAATATTCAGCCTTTTATGCATTTATTATTAGGCCAAGAATATTTTAATACTGTTCAACAAGAAAGTAAATATTATGCCGATGTCTGAATATTATTAAAATAATGTTAAACATTTATGTAAACTTCTATTTAAAAAATTAAAAGACATGTAGCAGTAATCTTCTAAAACTGCTTTAAATATTTTGAAATTTATTTTATTTACATTTTCGGAATTGATTTAACGAAATTTTATAAGAAGAGAAATTTTCTTATTTTATTAAAAACTTGATAAAGTAAATATTTGGTAACAAATTTTTAAAATTTATAAAACAATAACAATCCGGGTGAAATACCTTTTCTTCCCTTCCCCCCCCCCCCCCCCCCCCCCCCCTCCCCTTTTCTGCCAAAAAAAAAAAAGAATGGGATTTTTTCAATAAAATTTTTCAAAATGTTAGAAAGAAATGGGTATTTTTGTAATGAGGAGTTACTGTATTTGTAAAATCCCGTTAATGTGATGGGGTTTTTAATGTGGGAGGGGGGGGTCAAATCGTGCAGAGATTCTACAATTAAAATTTAGTTCAGTTTATTTTTATTTATTTATTTTTTTTTTTTGCATTTTTTAAAATATAGCCTATAGCCTACTTTAATATAATATTACCGGTATATGAATTTTGTTAAAATTATAATACAGTATTACATAATAATTTTTACGAGAAACTAATTTATTTTTGCAAAATACTCGTATATTGTAATAATAAAATTTAATCTTGTACTTTGGCTTTCGAGGCTCTCTTCCGCCAGCATCAGGAAGTTGTTCTAATTATTTAATTGAGAACTTTAATAGAATGTAATTGAAGTTATGAACTGTTAGCTATTATTGCAATAACTGTCCAAAGTTCACAGAATACTAATTATAGGCTCATTTAAATAAAATAGATAAATGAATTAATTAAAATTATGAATGAAATAAAATATTTGAGTGCTCAAGTCGGAGCTAAGTCCGGTAAACATTTCCAATTTAAGTATTGTTTATTTATTATTTTTTGATGTTGAGAGGCTTTAGTTGATGAGTGTTAGTGTGAATGGTGCGCATGCGCAATTGCCATAAGTTAAGAAGTGCGTTCAAGTACAGTACAGGCAGTTATGAAAAAGCAAAGCGCAGAATATCAAGAATCGGCGGCTGGCGCTATTTGGCTGTCGAGTCTCAGTCGACTCACAGTACCGGTGGTGCAGTGCTTCACTTGTAAAGTGTGTGGATGTTTATCTCAACCACATTTCTTTCACTACTCAAACGGCATTCACAATTTGCTCGTATCGAATGGCTAAGCAAAAATGTTTAATTTTAGAAGAAGCCCAATGTTTTTTCAAACTTTTATTATTTGTAAATAACTTCCAAAAATTGAGTAAATAAGAAATACCACATCTGCTTTTTACTTCTCACTTTTACTGCAAATTCCACGTGTTGTAAGTAATCATTTCTACCGATTTTTTTTTTTGGTGGAAAAAATATACCGTATATCTTACGGTTATACATTTTGTTTTTCTTTCTCGAAAAAAAAAATTCAATTTTTTTTATAAGACTTTATTTAAAATTTTTTAGAAAAATCCAATAAACTTTTGATGGTTTTCGGTGAAACGCGTTCAACAGTTTTTAATCGGTGAAATTCGATCTTGCGTGTTGCCGAAGGCGCTGTAAAAATATAGCCAAGAAGAAACATCTGGTGTAATTCGTTTTTGGCGAGGTAATTGTTATTGTTGATTATAAAATTATTTATTTTATTAAAAAAATAATAATAACTTAAACTAAAAAAAAAAAAAAAACTACTACTTGTGCCTGCTTGTTTGTATTGCTTGCTTGTTGTTTGTTTCCTTGTTATTTTTTTTTTTTTTACTTTGTCAATCTTTTTTAACCGCTTGCCTACTATCAGGAGTTTATTCCTTGCCATGCAAATTGGTTGTGCTCACTTGAACGAGAGCTGTTTGCGAGTAAATTGTAACACCTTGCAGTTTCCACGGCAAATTATTCATTCGGAAGAGAACGTATTGCCCCAAGTTTATGATTTATTATTGCCGTTTAGTCACCAAGAGAAAAAAAAATCGTTGATTTTTACATAAGATATGAGAAAAAGTCAAAAATGTGCACCGACGCACATTTTTGAATAAAATAGGGGGAAACAAATTGTAAATTTACATCGAAAATGTAATAAAAAAAAATACAGGAAATAACTTTTTTTTTGAGGGTACAAAAATAAAGCACTGTGAAAACGCAATTTTACAAATAAATAGGTTAGAATTATATAACTATAACATTAGTATAGAATATAGAAGTAATTTTGCAAACACAACTTAACGAAATCAATAAGTATTTAAACTTTTTTTTTAATACAATATATCGATGTAATAATACTCACTAAAGGCTCGCAGCGAACTTTCATCTCCTAAACCTATTTATTAGCTGAAATGTAATTACATATTTGTGCTTTTTTCCGCCTTTATTGTATGCGTATCGAACAACGAAACACACGGTATTTGACGACTGCTTCAGGTTAAGTATATCTCTCACATTCATTATACCGTATACCATATAGATAAATATTATGTAAGCTGTCGAAACAGCGAGGATTATGTGATTATTGAAACAGCATTCTGCCCAAAGTCGGTTTAATGCGATTTTCTTAGTAAATAATTCACATCGATAGCAAATACCCGAGGGTAATAACTGATACTATTTTTGCCTTTTTTTTCCTTTTGCATTTCATCAAAATTTTATTAATAAAATTAATTACGGTATATTGCTTCGAAACCGATACTAGAAATAATAGCAATCATTATTACAACATAATTTTTTCTTCTTCTTCTAAAAATATTATACTGTATTCTTATTTGAATGAATAAATCAACAAATAAAGTTTGTGAAACTACTAAAAAGTTGCAAATGCACAGCTGTCAGCACGATTTCAATTTCAAAACAATCTTGCATAATATACTCGTACATCGTATTATTATTTTTTTTTTTTGATTATTCGAAGCGTGTGATCTGCCAAGAGCATGTGTTGAAAAATACATAAAAAAAATATATATGGGGGAAAAAAAGTGCATTAATACATTTTTATAATATATCTTACATTTTTAATGATTAATAAGTAAATAGAGAATTAATCTTTGAAATCCATAAATGATTAAATAATGAGCTGCGCGACTATACTAATGAGGCGCTGTTTAAAGCATTAAGTAATATCTATAGCAAGCATTTAATTTGTTGTACCGATATGCCTAAATAATATGTGCTGGGGGGTTTTTTCCCCCTTAAATGATCTGACTTTTTTAAATTTATCTGTTTTGAAGCTCTGGTTTATGACACATCATTGTATCACACAAAAATTCGAGCGAGTTGATTTATCGAAAGTGTCATCAGCCAACGTTTCACCATTTTAAGTTCCAGCATCATTAAATGTCGTTTAATAAATTAATGCAGTTGCTAGGTTGTCCTATTTATTCACTCCCCGAGCTCTCTCGTTGCGGGATTAGTAGCCTACAGTTTGTTCACAATGAGACTAAATTTACAGTACATGTAATAGGATGGCGTCCAATGTCATTTTACCCGCAAGTTGAATTTATATATATTTTTTTAAAGACGACTTTGAAGCGTTAAAGAGGTTAATCTGTTCTTGTAATCCATCATTATGAATCTGACATTTTTTATTCTAATTTTTCAAATGGACTTGCAATGTCAAGCCAAGAAAAATGACATAAATAATTTAAGAGATGGAAATAAAATGGATGAAAGTGCCAAAAAGTAAATTTCAGGAAAAATGAGTTTCTATTTTTTTAAAGACCTTTTTATTAATAATACAGTACTCAGTATTAGGCCATTTTTTTTATTTTTAAAATGGCACACAAACAATGTTTTTTGGTCACCTGTAAAAAGGATACTCGAACAATCATTTTGAGGAGTGATTTTTTTTTACTCCTCTAATACATTTTAATATACTGTATAACTCAGTAAAATCTTTAAATAGCTTTAATATTTTTAGGAAAGCGAAATGTGTATTTTAAATCAGATTTAATTTAATATATTTATTTTTAGATTTTATAAAAAATAATATAACGGGGGTAAAAAAAATTTTAAAAAAATATTTTTAGATTATTGAGAAAACGTTTAAATTTTCTTGAAAAAACAAATGATCGCAGCAACAACAATTTAAAAATGAATTGACGAAACACAGGTTAAATCTTTTATTGCGGTTTATTTTAATAAATTCAGGAACATTTCTACCGTACGATCATACGCACCCTAAATCTACTAATATAATTCATATATACTGTACAACAGTTTTACTGTATTCCTGCACGTTTATTTTTTATATAAACAATATTATAATTTTAAATCCTATCTTTTATATTATAATGAAATGATATAAGACATCATGTACGAGTGTATAAATAATTATATAAACGTCGAAAATAAACTGTAGGCTATACGGGGCCAACTACACCGTCACCAGCCAAACAAAATAAATACGCTGTTTTGAACTTGTTCAAACATTTATTTTTCAAATTGAAAAAAGAAATGAAAAACGTCTCTTGAGTGTTGGTAATGAATATATTTACAGCCAAGAAATCTATCTTCAGTCCTGCTCCTCATTCTGATGGAGATTTGGAAAGTGTGGAGCGGAAGGAAAGGTTTCTGTTTGTCGTCCAGCTGCTCGCGCTAAATTAAATAAAGCTCTGGTTCTTGTCAGGTGTAAAACTAGACACGCTCGAGATGTGCTTTAGCTCACATACTTATTGTTTACATAATAAAACCTAGTTATAGAAACTTACAAAGAAGTAAAAAAAAAAACTAACCCAAATTTTTACCTCAAAACTCGCGTTTGGTGTCATTCCTCTTCTTGGCCGTAGTCAAATCGGAGTCTTCGGAGATGTTGTAATAACATTTCAAAACTTTCAAAGCTCGCTCAATAATACAAGTTTGTGAACTTGACAAAGGTAAAAAACCCATTAAGTTAAATATTTGGTATTGTTACAACACTAATTTGAAGTTAGTCTGCTAAGGATAAAGTACAGCGGCTTCAATTTCAAACAAATTATATGAAGCAATAATTTTCGAGGAAACCACATTTTCTCAAATCTGTTGACTCATTTCTAAAAAAAAAAAAAATACTGTAATTTCAGATGCAGGTAATACAGTAATAAAGACTTTTTTCTTTAAAAAAAAATTATTTAAAAAGTGATAAAATTATACAATGGTTTTCGGTTTAGATTTTTAATGGAAATCAAATTTTAATGAGAACAGCGCCGATCGAGTGTATGGCGCCCGGAGACGTTTGTTCTTCTCACATTTATTTTGCTTCCACAAGGTTTTTTTGTGAACAATGTTACATTTAGCTCTTATTATTTATTTTGACAAAAAACAAGATTTTTCTCAATCCATAGCGCCCCTTTTTGGTGGCGCCCGCGGACAACTATCTCTTATTCCCCC
Source organism: Polydesmus complanatus (assembly GCA_034692225.1). Taxonomy (NCBI): domain Eukaryota; kingdom Metazoa; phylum Arthropoda; class Diplopoda; order Polydesmida; family Polydesmidae; genus Polydesmus; species Polydesmus complanatus. Next base: position 9,402 of record JAQGAZ010002199.1, read on the forward strand.
CTCCGCACGTCCCTGAATGGAAAACGGCAAATTAATAACATTTGAGTAATTTTAAATTACGCACATTATCGCTTGCTATTGTTGATAAAACCTAAATCATATGCTCAATTTAGCAAGTTTATTTTAAAATTGCTTTACGCAAATTTTTGGAATTCATACGTGAAATCTCTACGCAGTTCCAATTAATTGAAGACCACTCTTGTTTCGAGATAATCTCAAATAGTCTGCGTTCCTCTAAATTTCGCATTTTAATGCACCTCCCAAAGTCGACCATGACCATCCATTTTAAGTTTTATTTTTATTGGAGGTCTCTATTTTAAGACCACGGATGATAATTACTTGTGAATCAACCTTTGAGTAAAATTGAATAAATAAAAGTTCTAATAGACCTACTTGATTACAATTTCTAGTAATAGAATTTTAGTCAGAAAGCGTTTAGCCAAATAATTACAATTTTAATAGCGGTTTTTTTTATTTTTTTAATAGCGCTATTAATATTTTAATAAAGGTTTTTTCAAAAAAAAAAAAAATCTTTAGAAGACCACTTTTGGTCGATTCCAACGGTGGTCTCCAAATAGAGGTTTTTACTATAAAAGAAATTTTTTCCTTCTTTTTATATTCAAGCATTAGGAAATTGTTATGCTAAATGTAAAAAAAAAATAATGTAATTTGAAATGCTTCGCATTTTTTTTCAAGAGGGTTAAAAAAATGCAATTACGAAAACTGTAAAGAAAAACTATGAATAGAAAAATTACAAAAAAGAATAGTGAAGAACTGTACATTAAGTAGAAACACTTTTTCATAAATAAAAATAAGACAAAATTATGCACACTCAAATAATAAACGCAATGGAATATAATAAACAAAAGGGGAAAATGGTAACAGCGTAACTTTTTTTATTAAGAAATACTAAAAAAAAAAGTTTATCTTAAATTAATAACACAAAAAAAAAAAAAATTAAGCGTAAAAGCACAAATATATTTTTTGAGGTGTAAGATTGAGAAACTGCTGTACAACCAATTACCTAATAATTATTTCCGTATTAATAAAACACTCTTAAAGTTTAGCTTTTTTTTATTAGCGGTTATTTCTAAGTTGGATTTAGTTTTCTGTGCAGGAAATGTGTTTTTATTTTTAATCATTAAAATTTCAAATGTCATAGTAGTAAAGAATATTTATTGGCATTGATTTTAATTAAATCTAAATCTTATTTAATTTTTTTAATATCAACGAATGCATATACGTGTACTGCGCTGCTTATTTCGTTTCTAATTCAATTTAATCTGATTAATTTAATGACCTATTTAATAATTTGCTGAAAGAATAATTTAATGAGAGCTATACTTTGAAGATGACAATTTATTGCGTCCAATATTCCGACTTAAATTCTGCGCAAGATTATAGATAAGTTGTCTGTGTTAAACTGATGCCACAGTTTTACGAAAGACGGAAATAAAATCTACTTTGATGTGTGCGAACATTTGCATGATCAATTTTAAAAAATATATATAATCAAGTTAGAAAAGAGACCCTTTTGTAAGTGTTAGAAATTTGAATAAACATTTGATATTTATGAAATAATAATTTTTATACTGTATATTTACGTTATAATGCTGTAGGCCTATATCATGTAGGCTAATCGATATTAAATTTTATAATAAATGGGCAAACATTTTAAATGTCGGGTCTGTTTAGTTAAAAGTTTATCTTTTAATCGTAATTAATGTCTGTCGCTATTAAAGAGACAGTTTTCCGTGTAATAAACAGCAGATGATTTTTACTCACTTGGCCATGCATTGCGAATAAAAAGTTTTATTTAAAAGTTTAGATAAGGCTATTGATTTTTTTTTTCTATTCGGTAAATAAATGTACTGAATAAAAAACAACAAAAAGCTAAATACTGTACAGATAAAAACGTGCCTTTGTGGGTTACAATTCCTGGAAACATGATGTAAGCATTATCTCAAGCATTTTAGTACTGAAATAAATTCCGTGCTGCTAATCATGCGTTGCTGTGTGATTTTAATTATTTTATTTGGATACAGTGTGCACTCGACTACCAAATAACGGAAATTAATGTAGTAATACTCTTGAGGGGCAGTAAAATTAAAAATTTTTTTATTAAAAAAAAAAAAAGTTTATTATTCTGCCATAGAAGTGGTAAATTGATTAAAAAATGTCCTAAAATTGTTATTTTTTAAGAGACCATGAGATGTCATTAGCATTTTATTAATCAAGTTCAAGAAATATCAGTTAACAAAACTAATATCAGTTACTAAAAACACAAATTAAACAATTAAGCATTTATGGCGCTCGCATACACAGTTTGAGTACTGGTTAATGTAATACTGTACAGTATTAAGAAAAAGTTTATTATTTTGGTAAATGATAAATTACTATTTTATAAATACAGTAGATGCTTAAATTTTCTTTATTTTATTTTAAAAATAATAATAATTTGTGAAGAGAATTTGAGAGGCGCCAAAAACCTTTTTGTGCCCGAGTATCATGCGAGGGGCGGCAAGAGCTCCAGCTTCGCCACCATACTCTAGCCTACGTAATGTCTAGCCCACGTAAAATAATAAATTTGAAAGTTACGTAATAATTTATAAAATTTACTTCCGGATAAGCCCAGTTTCCGCGTTGTTTTACTTTCAAATATAAAAAAGGTATTAAACATTGTAGAGTATTTGCGATTTATTCCCATTAAGAACTCCCCATAGAAAACGGCAAGGAAAGCACGGTCCAAGAGAAATTTGTTTCTGTTTTAATCTCTTTTGAAATTAATCCGCCAATTAATTAAATAATAATAAAATCTGCAAATAGTGGTTATTGGTTTCTCTAACTTTAGGATCAGCGCTTTTCCCAAGTGATTTCTAAATCTTAAATCTCGTTTGATGGCGTGCAGACAGGAGACGGTAGCAGATAGGAGCAGCTGCATTAAGAAAATTTAGATATCCAAAAGATTGTTGATTTCTTAAGCTCCCAAGAGAATGTATAATTTCTGTGCGGTGGATAGATGGAAAAAGGTCTTGGTCTCAATTATTTCTATCGATATCTGTCACAATTACTACACACGCATTGTCTATCAGATAGGCGCGTATTGATAGCTGCGGTGTGTATAGCAAGCTTATTTCTTATTTTATGACCGTTGAGAGACACTAGGGACTCGATAGATGACACTTTCTTTCGAATTTTGATGCAACTTTTACGAGGATGGTCAACTATCGGCCACTACTTCAATTACCATCAGTGCCAGATTTGTAATGAAATCCAAGTTAAGCTTATATAAATTTCTGAGGAAAATTACTTTTTGCTTTGATAACGAAATCGATTTTAGGATCGTAAGTCAACATATAAACTTTAATTATTTTTGCTTTAGTGCTAAGCTACGAGAATGAAACAACTTAATGCTGTAAAATAACGCAAAGAATAGAAAAAAATCACAGTTGATCGAAATTAAATTTTTGCTGTTTTTTTTTTTTTTTTTTTTTTTTAGCATTAGGCATCAATGGACCTTTTATTCAATTCCACGTACCGCTTTTCTTGTGGGCATCTTGTCATTTATTTTAACGTACCGTACTAAAATAACAAGAGATGGAGCTATCATCATACAGGGTATCCCCAAGAACACAGAAAAGTTTAAAATAACTTTTCCGAGCTTTTCAAATCTAATTTCTTATTATTTTTCGTTAGTTTTTAGAGTGATTGTGTTTTCTCTCATTTCAAATAGAATAACTTCAAATTTTTTTTATCTCCATTTTTAGTTAAGGTTATGTAGACCTATTACTTCCGAAATTTTGTTCTACTTTGACTAACTTAGATTATATTATTTTACAAAATAATGCTTTATATCTTTGAAAATTATTCTATTTATAGGATTGGTGGGTAAATATTCCCTTGACCCTTTTAAATCAGTAAAAGTTATGTCATATTCTCTTTGAGTCTTTAACTATTACGATTGAAACTTTAATGCCAGTTAAGATAAAAGCGCCTATTTTTAATTAAAGAGATGGATCAAAAGGTTAAGTTTAAGTCGAGAGTTTAAAGCATTACTCAAAATTGGAAAAGTTAAATCTAGATTGGCTTTAATATGAGTAACTTTGTTATTCGATGCATGACAAGGGCACTTTCGTTTCCGGCAATTTGCTAAAGTTGGCTATTCCAACTATTTAAATGGAAAAAGATCTTTTTTCCATGTTTTTTGAGTTGTTAGTAAAATTGATTTTTTTTTATTTGTTTGAAATTACCGTCGTTGAAATAAATGCCGAGAACTTCAATTTGAACAACGCAACCGCGGAACTTATATTCATTAATAATTTATTTTTATTTCTAATTCCAACTTTGATATTAATTTTAATGAGTATTTAAGTGCAATTAAATAGACTTTTTATCATCCTTCCTCCTATATTTAATAAGAATACTGTACATATAAAAATTCAATTCTATAACTGCACAGAATCGTATTTTTTTCTATACACAAATCTTAATTAATGTATTTGCATTAAAAAAATTAATTTTTGTTTGTTTTTAACAGCTGTATAAACGAATGATAGAAATATTGTGAAAAAAAAATATATAGCCTATCCTGTTTAAGCCAGCGCTTAAAATAACTAACTTTTAATTAAATTTGTGCTGCCGTAGATGAGAACATGATTGAGTGTGTTTACCAGCCATATATAATAATATTGATAATAATATTATATTAAGAATTATACCAGTATATTAATTGAAAAAGTCCGTTAATTTGCTTCATCTTTCAATCTCACGCTTGCGTTAACTAAATATTGGATGAGATGTAGAGAAAAAAAAAGTCAGTTTTTTTTTTAGAAAGATATTTTTATGGAACGGAATGTAGACTTTGAAGCACATAATTTACTCTTCTACTTTGCCGTTTTCAATTTCCTATCGTTATTTACAATGTTTTTAACAATATAATTTATATAAAGTTTGTTTTTTATTTGTTCGAAAACAAATGAAATCCATAGGCTTTTTTTTTGGTTTTGAGAATAATTCTTAAATAGCGGCGTTGCTAGGTTACCTAAGATGAATTTGATAGCAAACTTTGTTTTTTCACATGCAACCGGCCGAGGTTTAATAATACTGTAGTGGTTGAACATTGTCGAGTTACAACTTCGTACAACAACGCTATAAGTACATGGATGTGCATCTCTGTTAGCGCTTTGGCTAAGGTTAAAGATCGAGTTATAAAACGTTGGAGTGAAGGGGAAAAAAATATGAAATAAATAAAACACGAAAACAAAAGTAAACGGTATAGTGCACTTCAAAAAAATAAAAAAAAAAATCAATACTTATATTGGCGCTTTGTAAAACAAATAAAAAAATATATATAAAGAGTATAATATATTATTCAACCAATCAATCAATAAGTGAAAATCAGAACAGTTATAAATGTCATACTTGTCTCATAAACACCAGAAAGGTTTTTCGGGTCGAGTTTTCTTTCCCAATATTTGCGCATGTCATCTTCACGTGTTTCTCATTTCACTCATTTACATCTTGCTGCCTTTAACACAGATTCGTTCGGCCTTGCATGCGCGCCCTGCATCTTTATTTATCATTTACATTTTCTGTTTATTTAATGTAAATAACTCTCTAGCTCTTACTCGATTTGGCAGACAGTTATAAATTTTATAGAATGTTAGTGTCAACTATCAATTTTCAAACTTTATTTAATTAAAAATTTAAAGGGTTGTCAGCAGTTTTATTGCATATAATTCGTCAAATTTCTTAATCTCAACCTCGCTTTAATCTTTATTTATTTTGTGACGTTTTTGATTTATGCTTAGGCCTATGTAATTTATCAAAAAATTATGCAGTTTAAAAATTGTATATTATGTGAAAGAAAAAAATTACCAGAATTTATAAAAAAATTAATGATTTCCAGGCAGTACATTATGTTTGGCTTTTGGTTTAAGAAATATTTAAAAATTTGTTATTTTAATTACAGTACATGTATTATTTATCCCCGCGATTTCTTTTGGGAATTTTACTTTGATTGCAAAAACTTTGGACAAAAAGAATATACTGTAATTAATGGCAAAAATATTTAATAATCTGAAGCTGCTAACGATTTTGCTAGTTTTTTTTTTTTTTTTTTTAATTGTTGCTATTTTTAACGTGTTTTTTTATTTTCATTTCTGGTTTATGTCATTATGGATATTCGGAATACACACTTGTTTACTTGCATGCGCAGCGTCATACTTAAGCTATATTAAAATTCAAGATTTGCTTAACGGAAAATAAATGTAAATACACAAAACAATTTTAAAAAAATCAATAAGTAGACTGTTGCAATGGTAACAAAAAAAATGAAAAGCTTAACATTTTTTTAAACAATATTTTTTATAAATTACCGGTAATTTTCTTTCTCAAAACAAGCACGATTTACTACACGCTTTTACTAATCTTGTTGTTGTTGCTAGCAAACTTAAATCTGCTATGTATCAATGTGCATATATTATGTACGAGAATGTTTACTTAACGTTATCCCTAGTGCCTGACCCTATCTCAATCTTAAAAATAAGTTCTTCCGATATAAGCTATTATTAAACTATCGTTAAAAAATTGGAAAAATATTATTGAGTTGGCAACTACTGTATGCTACTAGATTTGGGTTTGTCATAATGTTAAAAACACTTTAAGATTATGTGAACTAAATTGCTATAATTAGGACTACTTAAAGCAGAAATTTACACCGGAAAAGCAAATTCATACTAATATTTTAGCTTCTTTCTTCTTAATATTTTATAATTATACAATCGTATCTGCTGGTTACTTATTACTAATCTACGTTATTTTGACATTATTTGTTTTCTCATGTGCATTTATTCATTTTAATTCAGATTATTGTGGTCGATGCCAAAAAAAGATTCCTTTAATGCGGCTCAAATATTTTACAACCAAATAATAAAATCCAATTCTCGTAGCAACTGGATATTAAAGCTCAAAACATGGAACTTCAAGTTCCATGTTCAAGTTCAATATCAGGAAGTTTTTTAATAAGTATAATTTTGGTAGGGGTTTTGTTCATTTTATTTATTTGCAAACAATGTTTAATAAGTTAATTTAATTTTTTTTTATATAAGACGATTGTTCAGTCTACCAATAGTTTTGACAGCAGTAATGAGGCAAGTAGGATGTTATTGAAATAATAATAAATATAAAGCGTAATTAAATTTTAGAAAATCAACTCAATATCAAAAACCAACACTTTATTAGTTAATGACGTATCGAATTCTACGCTAAAATGTCGCCATAAATCGGAAATGCTACTCGACGAGGCTCTTTTCAATTGGCAAACGTGCATTGAGTGTTATACGTATATGCCGGACACTCTATTCTACTTGGGCGAAAAGTTAACAAGCGGGTCTGGTTTAGGATTTTTGCAAAATAACAAAACCAACCACGAATATTTTTACGGGAAAAAAGAAGATCGATTAAATATAACAGCAACTTTTAAAAGTGACAAAGGCGTGCAGTTGTGGAACGAATGTTGCGAGGCTGCCATCGAATGCTGTCAACAGATGAATGTTGAACCCGAAAGAAATAAGACGGGTATTGCATATCATAAATAATGAGAGTAAATACAACATGCAAATGCTCTTGGCCACATTGAGTTATTTATCTTTGTAATCAGACCATCCCTATTGCCGACGACAGTGGGATGGATGGCAATGCATTCAAGATTCTTTGGCTGGCCAAACTCTGGAAAAAATACCATGTCCAAGCTTTATTTATTTTTATAGTGATCCACCGACAGCCGATTGTCCATGTAAGTTTTACTAGCAGTAAGTGTGTTATTTTTTTTTTAAATTTTTTGCTAAAAAAAATTATTACCAATTGTGCATGTTTTCCAAGCAGTATTTTATTAGAAATTTATCAATTGGTAATATCAAAAAACTTCTTTTTAAAATATAAATCATAAAAAATTACGTTTTTTCTTTGAATGACACAAAAGTATACTGTTAATATTTAATGTGTGTGGCGCAAGTAGAATATGATTGTACGTATAAATATTTTATTTATAAAGATTATGCCAGAAAAGAGTGCCACACCGATGGAAGTTGGGAGTTCAAAACCGATTATACAAGTTGTGGGCAGGCTGAGCGATTGATTCGTAGGATGTACGTCAATATTGGAGCATTTGCGTTCTCTCTTGTATTCTTAATCCCGGCTGTAATTATCTTCTCGGCTTACAAGTTCGAATAATGCAATTATTAATATCGTTTATAATGATGGCATAATTAATTAACAAATGTTTATTTTTAATTAGTCAATTGAGAGTGCCGAGAGTGGTTATGCATACAAATTTATTTATGGCACTCATTTTGAACGGAATTGTCATCGTCGTATTCAAATCGGTCATTGGTTTTAACGCTCTTAGCGAGGGCTCAGATTTCAACAGCATAGTTGGTCGCAATTCGGTACTTTTTAGTTTGCAAAAAAAAATAAATTATGTACATAAACCTGGAATAGGTTTTCATTTCATCAACATTTTTCAGGCGGAATGCAAATTTGCTTACATTTTAACCAAATACACGAGAATGACTACCTACATGTGGATGTTTTGTGAAGGATTTTATTTACATAAACTTATCGTAACAGCTTTTGCAGAAGAAAAAAGGCTTATTTTATATTATATTATTGGATGGGGTAAATATAATTCTGTCGTAATAAAAAAATTAAATCGCATTAGTATGCAAAAGACATTTTATTGTGTTTACAATTTTGCAAACAAAAAATTAAAGAATTAATCTTATTTAATAAAATTAATGCATTTTCGTGGTGAAATAAAATTATGAAAATTTTTATACCGGTAGGCCTACTCCTTAAATTTGCAATTAAATTTTTTTTTCTACAGTTTTTCCAGTTATCCCTCTTTCATTGTATGCATTAATGAGAAAATTGTACGACGATAACCAGTGAGTCTTTTCAAGAAAATAATTAATGCTTAGTTTATAATGATATTGTATTGTGCTTATCAGATGCTGGATGACGCCAGCAGGCAATTTTGAATGGATAAATAATGCTCCAATGTTACTCAGCTTAGCAGTAAATCTACGTTGATATGTTGCTATTTTGCTCAAATTTAATTTTCAAACCAAACATTTGTTTAGCTAAACTTATGCTTCTTGTGCAACATCATTCGAGCTTTGATAACCAAACTGAATGCCACTACTCATCTAAATGAACCTAGCCAATATAGGTAAATATTAAAGAAACAAAAATAAACTAAATTAATTATTAATTTATTTTAAATAAAATTAAAAAAACAAAACAGAAAAGCTGTTCGTGCAACTATAGTATTAGTGCCTGTATTTGGATTGCATTTTTTACTCACTATTTATTTGCCAAATAAAGGATCATGCGAGGCTATCGACTTCTATTATTATTTGAGTCATTTATTGGATGGACTTCAGGTATATAGGAATTGACAGTAAACATTATACACTTATTATTATTTGACTCACATTCGTTCTTGAAATTTTCATTTCAGGGTTTTCTTGTTTCGTTGATCTTTTGCTACTTGAACGGCGAAGTAAGTATTTATTTAAATTTACTTATTTATACATTATACAATACATTTACATAACACCGGCGGCTAATGTATGTACATGCTTTCCCTACATATTGTTTTTTTTAATTTGTATATAATATACCGGTAATTATTATATACCAACATACCGGTATTTTTTATTTTCTTACAGTTTTTCTTTTTTTCTTTTTATAAGTTTTTTTTTTTTTTTTGTGTGTCAAATTATTTGAAGCTTGTAGTTTAGCATTTATGTGTGTGCATTTAGATTTTAACGCTGTTGGCTCGCTCTTTCAACACCTTTCGAATTCAACAGAAGTTGGGATCTGAAAGATCACGAACGTACACTTCCACACACGAAGAAGCCAAAGACAAAGTGTGATCATTCATCAACAGTCTAGTTGTTGGTGTATATAAAGTAGAATGTATATAATATTTCAAAACTTTTCTTCTAAATCCTTTATTTACATATTATTATTTTTTTTCTTGTCCTATTTTCATGTGTCAGTGTTTGTTTTTTTTTTGCTCACAAAACAATTGTCACGGTTACCATCTACTGTATTCCTTTAGTTAGTTTTATCGATTAGTAGTTGTTGAAATCACTTTGTCATTTTGGCTTCTATGTAAGTGGTAGTTTAATTTTATTTAGTTATTATTATTTCTCTTATTTTATTTTTTTTTCTCATTTTAAATGTGCATTACCGGTAATTATGGAAACCGTGACAATTTCTATTTTCTACCTTATAGCTTTTTGCGCTTTTCATTGCTTTAAAAAATTTTCTAATAAATTATGCAAAAATTGCACCAAATA
>JAQGAZ010002200.1:0-19759 GCA_034692225.1 Polydesmus complanatus
ATCTCTGTCCTAGGGTGTAAATGGAACACCTTCCGAATCATCAAGTTCAACTTTTTACGAATAGCGTCAAAATCCATAATACAAGTTATTCCCCAATTACCCAAACCGTACAAAAAAATCGCATATAAACACATTAAAATCATTTTTCTTTTTGAGTTGTTACTAATGTATGGGGATATTTTCTTAAAAGGGGCCGTATAAGCACCTAATTTGCGTATTATCTGCTGTACCTGACCTCTATATCTATTTATACAGTCAAATTTAACACCAAGTATCAGCATCTCTCGCTGTATTTTAATCAGATGCCCCGAAATCAAAACTTGCTCATTCCGTATTTTAGAAAAAATGCCAGGAGAGGTTATCGCTAATATCTGAGTTTTCTGTGCCTGAAGGGCCATATTCAGCTTCCCATACCATCCATCAATCATCCTCACATCCTCATCAATCTGTTTAAATACATCCTGTAGGCTACTACGATTAGCATAATAAACTAAAACCAGATCATCAGCGTATTTAGACAATTTACCCCTCAGCTTTAGCTCCGAGACGCCCCTCGTGGCCAAAATAAACAGGAGGGGCCCCAAAGCGGACCCCTGAGGAACCCCCCTGTTTACCCTCTTCGTCCCAGAGAGCCTCCCCCCAAGTTTGACATTAATACTTCTATCCGTCAGATATGACAACAACCTTTCTAAATAAAAATACTCTAGTTCTCGTATTTTGTGGACTTTTGCGGAGGATAAGCTTCACCCCAAATATAAAGACGATTTTTCGAAAAGAATTTTTTAATGTTTATGGGCTTTTAATGAATTTTAACCTATTGCTACCTTTGGAATATACGACGCACCCCAATTTTAAGCAAACTTTTTTGAGTAAAAAAGTGCGTCTTATAGACCCCAAAATACGGGTACTTTCCTAAAAAAAAAAAATTGTTGTTTTTTTTAAAAAAAATTAATTTAATTTAATTCATGTTTGCCACCTTTTATTAGAGGTAAAATTTACAATACAACCGTTTCACTCATCATTTAAATATAATCATCCATTTCATTTCGATTTAAATTAATAAATTTGACTAAAAAATGATTAGATTTTCTTAAAAGAATTATCGGTAGCTTATTTTCTGGAAAAATTTGTAACTATAAACGTACTGTAAGCTTAGTTACTTTTCCTAAATATTTCCTCATATTTCGCAAAGCATGGAGCAAAATTGAAGCAAAATAATTAACTAATTACATGTACTGTATGTCAAAACATATAGGCCTAGTAAAGAGGGGAGTTTTAAAATATTTTTGTCTAGCGCCCCAATGTTGTCTTTACAAGAGGCGCCCAGTTCCAAAGCAGCCTAAGTCCACCAGTCCTATTTTTGGGATAATCAAATATTAAAGTTCATTACGGTAGTTAACTTTGTTATTGTAAACTGCAAAAATAAACTTCATTTTTGCCTATTAAAGTTTTTGGTTTTTCTTAAAAACAAAAAATACAAACAGATTAAACCTTAAAATAGGAGCAAGAAATATTTAATGCGATTTTTTTTATACTTAGAAATAAAAATTTTATAGAACTTTTTGGGAATTACATAATGCACTTCAATACTAATGGTCAATGGAAAAGTTAAACCTTTGCTTAAGTGCAACACTCAACCAAATACGTGTATCACGAGTGCAGTAAACTCATTTGTGGAAAAAGCAAAACTTGATCCACTTTCACTCATAGTCTATCTCACTACCAATAGAACTAGTCTTATTTAAATCTCGTTGCATTCTGATCTCGGTGACTATCAAAAAACAGCTTACAATACACTTCGCTTTCATTGCAAGTTTATAGGCCTACTGTATTATGTTTGACTGCTTTTAGCAAAAAGTGTTTTCACTGAAAACTTGCGGCAAAACGACTCGCGAACAGAGGTATGGTAAAAACTGATTTGCGAAAGATGGGATCTGGTTCTATCAAATCTTTTGCGTGTATACTAACATAAGGAACTAGCTTAATCGTTTGAAACCTGTTCCAAAATTCCGATGGTTCCCCCCCCCCCCCACAAAAAAATCATAATTCAAAATGAAAAGCGGTCATTAGTTTACTACCATTTCTGAACCTAGTTTGAGTCTAATAAGACTTTGACAAACATCGACAACCAATTAACCTTGACTAATCGATATTTTTGTCTATTTCGAGTAAGCTTATTACCGAATAAGCTCATAAAACATTTTGCGTTCATTCCAGAAATGCATCTTCCCCATACTATTACATCCAGCGTTCACTTTTTCTTTTAATATAAAAACAAAGTTATGAAAATATTTATTTAATTTAATTGTTACCGTATTTTTCTATGAATTGAATTATTTGTTTTAAGGAGTATATTTATTTATTTTAAACTAAATTTAGAAGTTTCTCATTGAAAAAGAAGAATAATAATATTAAAATAAACATTATAATATACTAAGTTGTTGATGTTTTCATTGCATTCAACAATAAATTACTATAGTTGTTTTTTTCGCGCATGAATAAAACCGCTATTTTTAACCCACCTTACTCCTTTTTTAAATAACGCTTTTTTGAAATAATGTCCTAAAATTTCTTGTATAAAATAATTCTTATGATCTTTCTTCCGCCTGCATCTCTGTCTTAACAAAAAAAATTATTATGTAAACAAAAAATAAATAAATTAAGAAACGTTATTTTTTTTAACCAATTAAAATTCAATTTTTTTTTTTAATGCAAAATTTCGCAATCGACTAATGTATTTCCGTTTTGCAATTCCGCTTCTGTTTTTATTAAGAGCGCATTCTAAATAATAAAATAAAATGAAGTAGGAAAAAGAGAGAGAAAAAACAAAAATATTGGGAATTGGTGCCAGTGGCAATTCAATTAAACGCAATAATAATCATAATTATTATCACCACTATATAATTATATTCGGCGATTAGATAACCATTGAATTGCGTACAACAACTAGGCACTTGTGAGGAAGTGAAGAAGCCACTGCAAAACTGACGACCGTTTTTGTGTTCGATTCGAGGTGGCGGCTCGTGCATGCCGTGTTAGTTATCCTTGTACTACTTGGTACTAGCAACGCTGGTGGAGGACAGGCGCCGCGCGTGACGTCAATCAAGATTAGAAAAGAATCGAATCGGAGAATGAACAAAAACGCAATAGAAAATAAAAAAAAAAAAAAAAAAGTTGGCAACCCTCTATATTTATGATTTATCAGGAAAAATGTGCAATATCTTTGTCCTGGCGACGAGGTAACTGATGGCGGGGATCGGGACGGAGATTAAACGAGGAATTTCGAATATTTTTTTACCGAGAATTAAAAATATTATCTCGCACCGAAAATAATAATAAATAAAAGATTAACAAATAAAAATAAATTAATGGCAAGTCATATTTTCACGGGATTTAGATTAAGCGAATTAATCTAGATGTCATGTTTTGATGGCGTCAAAAAACTCAAACTAGACAAGATTAAAATTCCAAAAAGTTACTGTATTTATCCAGAGATCTTTTTACAACATTTTTTCAAAAAATTCAAAAAATTAGGGCATTAATTTTAATCTAATATTGAAAAAATTTTGTAAAAAAAAAGTATTACCCTGACTTTTTTTGACGCTATAGCCGAGTCATGTACTAACGCAAAAATATATTTTTTTTGAGAGTCAGACTCCTGAAGAAAACTATCATATCCGAGGACGTTATAACCGAGTTCCACAGTATTTTGAATTAAATATTTGAAGTCGCGTTATTTCTTGACGCAAAAATGATTTTTTTATGATTACCATCAGACCCCCGATGAATGATACAGTATATTCAAGGACGTTACAACCGAGTTTACCGTTTTTGAATTAAAGTTTGTTCAAACAATATTTATTAAAACCATTTTCCTAGAATAAGATTAAAAGATATGTGCGCATATCTTTTTTTTGGTTTAACATAGATTTAACAAGGTGAAATCCATGCAAAATGAAATTTTCTCCTATTTTAAAAATTTATGGGTTATAAAAAATCATTAAAAAAAGCGATCGAAGAATGCGAAGATGCGTTGAAACGAGATAAATTTCGCTTCTCGATTATGTATTTAGATGCTTTTAAGTATTTAGGTCATAAAGCAACCTAAGAAATATATATAGAGAGAGAAAGATTACGTCTGACCGAATTCCACAGAGCAAGGTACCGCGCACATTTCGTTGCTACCCACTGATCTAGTTTTATTTCACGTGCATCTCAGTTTGATAAACCGCGTCGTGGTTACTACATACAAAAAAAAATCTCGGGTTAATAAAACCTGTTTTACAGATTAAGCCGCTTAATGAATATGAGGAATTTGCTCGGCAATGAAATAGGAGGGGGTGCTACAACGTCCTTGCTTTCTTTACTAGTGAAAATCATTAACTTACCTACAAATTCCTTAAAAATTTCGAAAAATCTGATAAAGGAATTTATGTTTTTTACGACTCTTTGTTTCAAATTCACAATGAAGAAAAAAGTGCTTTCGCCATCAGAAACTTTTAGATTTATGAACAGCTAACGCTTTCATACTTCCCCCCAGAGAAAGAAAAAAATCGTTAATAATAATCAAAAAATAAATCAAATTAAACAAGATTTTTCGGATAAAACAAAAATTTTAACTGTTTTGCAAACAATCTCTCAGCGAGACCACCTCTCATTGAAGACCACTCTCGCTTCGCCATTTCCCGAATTTTCAATGTGCCTCCAAAAGTAGGACCGAATTGACCCATAATCGCACTAGGCGCAAAATAGAGGAATCACAAACTCCACACAAATAACTATTTTTTTTATAATTAAATTACTGTAAAATATTTTTCTTTAAAATTTCGTTCATTTTCTTAAAAATTTCGTTCTTTTTCTAAAAAATTTCGTTCGTTTTTCTAAAATTTTCCTGTCCAAAGGCAGACTACCTCTACTGCAAGACCGTGACCAGCATTTTTAAGTCTTACACGTATTTTCAATGAAGGTTGTCTCTGTTTCAAGACCAGATACTGCGCAGACGACAGTTTTGTGTGTCAATATTTGAGTGGGATTAACTAGATAAGAGAGTTCGAATCGAAATAAATGTATTTAATTGGAATTCTAGTCAATCTTAACGAACTTAACGAGGATCTCGGTACAGAGGTTCCTGAGAGACTACCCTGTACAATATACAAAACTCTTTGCTAATCCGAACCACAATACGGGCGGAGAAAAAAAAAACTGATTTTGGGAAGGTTATAATTAATTTATGTACATAAATGTACATTCGAGCTTTTTAGTTTATGAATATGTGCGCACTATGTACGATAAATCACTAATCTGCCTGTGTAGTTTTTCATTGAAAACCTCTCATTTTAAAAACAATTTGCCCTTGCTCGCTAATCCGAACCCTGCAGATTTTAATTAGTTGGGATTAGCAAACGTTTACCTGGGGGACGAAATTCCCAGTACGCGAATAAAAGGTATCGCAGTACGTGTACATAACTCTCGAGACCTTCAGTTTAACGACAAGTTTTCGCCGAGGAAGATTATGATCGGTATAACGAATATTTTTATGACTCACTCAAACTTCACAATGATTTTCTCGTTTTCGATAAGCTTTTAAATTAAAATGTAAAGTTTAATTATTTCCTTTTATTTATCAGATTTTCCGGGCACTTTTTAAACTTTTTTTGTTTTTATTTCAACAAACTAAAATAAATTAAAAGATCACATTTCAAAACACAGTGTTATACTCCATATTATAAAAATAGAAACTAATTAAACTTGTTTTGGTCAAAAAGTTTTATTTTTTAAAAAAAAATACGCCCAGTAATATAATATAAAAAATTTCGTTATATTGATCTTAATTATATCTTTCCCTGAAGAATTTTGTCGTTAAATTGAAGGCCTCTTTGAAATCGGTTTATTTCAAAAGTCGTAATTTTAAACCGTACATGTACTAATAAAAATATTTTCTTTTGATCTGAGAATTTCGTAATATCGAAGTTGGTTTTTACTAAAAATAGTAAATAAAATCGAGGATTCTGCTCAGTTAATTCAAAATTTCGCTTTATATTCATCTTAGTTAATTATACCGCTTGACTCATGCGAGGGACCAAAGCTTTAAGAAAATTTGTAAAATGGTTAAGAAAAAACGAACGAAATTTTTAGATAAATATAGGAAATTTTTAGAAAAATGATCGAAATTATTTTTAAAAAAAAAATAATAATAAACGAAATTTTTAAGAAAAATAAAAAACATTTTAGGAAAAATGAACGAAATTTTTCGAACAATAAACGAAATATTTAGAAAAATGAACGAAATGTTTAAGAAAAATGAACGAAATTTTTACGAAAAATGAAGAAAATCTTTAAGAAAAATGAACGAAATTATTAAAAATAAAATGAACAAATTTTTTAGGAAAATAGCAAAACAACTTGAACTTTAAAAGTTAAACAAAAACGATTGTGATTAAAAGAGAAATGAAAGCTCAATTTGTGTGTACAATGTATCTGCCTTTATTTATTATTATTTTTTTTACGAGTAAAACTAGTTTCAAGTTTTAAAATTTTTTTGGGGAAAGTCGGTTGTAACTTTATCTTCGCTCGATGGAATTGAATCTCGTTTAGTCAAAAACTCTTTTTTATTTTTTTTAAATAGCCAATAAAACTTTGAAAAAAAGATTAAGTCGCCGAAACTAGATTTATAAATCCGGTGGCAACAAAATATCATATATTATAATAACGATTGCTTATTTTTGCGTGGAGATTTGCTTATTAAAATATGAAAGGTTATTTATTACATTACTAAGTTGTATTTATTTCACCGTGTGTGTGTTGAAATCGCCGCAGCAACAAAACTTCTAATAAAATTTAAATCTCTTTTTTTTTCAAACGCAATAAAATCCAATTTCCTTTTCTTTATTTTTAGTCTATTAACCTTCTCCTCAATCCAAATCGAACGTACTTTTGCGCAATTTTACGCTTCAACACACACGCAGAAAATGATGAAATATGCGCGCAGATTTTCCACTGTCTGTCGACATTAATATTGCTCCTCCGTGTGCTGCTCATCTATTACATAATAGCAATTAATGACGTCACTACTGCAGCAACGGTGATGAACTTTTTTTTTTAAAAAAATAGTACCAAACGATAATAATAGAAATACAGTAATAAAACGCATTAAATTAAATCACGATCTAAACACACTCAAAAAATAAATAAATAAAAGAATAATTAAAATAGTAATAATAATATAAAAAAAAAATTTGAGGTAATCATTTCATCTTTTTTTACTTGTACCGGCAATTATTAAAAAGTAGTAAGCTTGTATTTATGTATTGAAAAAAAGTCCCTCAAATGAGCATTTTAAACTCGATTTGAATGAAAAACAAGGCTAAAACAGTATTAGAAATGACAAATTGTTAAACTTGCGCATGCGTACAACTTATTTTAAACAATTAATTTTGTTCTAAAAACTAATTTTTAAATTAATAATCTTGTTAATACTTAAAAATCAAGTTTTAGCTGCTTAATCTAGATTTCGAAAAACGATATACATGTACTGCAATTATTTAAAAAAAAAAATTTGTTTACTATTACTATTGTAGTAACCATAATAATACAAAAATGTACACGTAGTTTGAAACGAAAAACTATCAATGAATCTAACGTCATTGCGTCCATACTCTGAACAAAAGCCACGTAAATAATTCTCCCCCCATTTCCAACGTGTTTTTTTTCTCCCCCCTTCCCCATTATAATATATTTCTTTCTATAATACTTCCAGTTAATATTAGTTTTTATTACGAACGCATTTGCGCAAATTGACGTTGGGGGATGACGACTGACGTCATCGACTGTTATTTACCTTGTGCCAGTGATGGCAATGGCGTGCCACTCACTGCCACTGCTTATGTGTGTGTGTTGACATTCACAAAGCAAACTTTCACGTATCAATTTAAACAACGAACAAACAATACGTACACAAAACATCTATTATTTACCATCCACAGGAAATAATTCCTTTCCACTACTTTTCCCTAAAAACCATCCCCCTGGCCCCCCCTCCTCCCCACCCTCGCACACACAGACTACGCGTGTAACCATTATTTTTCATTCTTCTGCCATCCTTATTATTACTACAAATTTATATTTATAGTAACTAAAATTGAAAATTTCACAAAATTTCATTTTATTTTACTGTATTAAATAAAAATCATCTATCAATAAAATGTTTGTAACTAAATTACGTTATTCACAGGCAAAAAAAAATAAATAAATAAAAAAAATTGTGCTTGGTCTGCTCCAAACTACTATTCAACCACCTGTTTTTGTACATCGATCAAGATGACGTCAGGCGGCGTTCACGTGCACGCCGCATTCTTGTTGCTTTTCACTGAATAACACCACAAAAATAATAATACTGTAATAGACTAATAATAAAAAAAACTTATTAATTTCCAGCTATTTTTACGCCTGTGACGTGTCCACCTTAACAACGACCATGTAATAATTATTAGTACGTGTACAGTACAAGTATTGTGATTTGATTATACTGTACTGTACTGTTCTATGTACATGTATTAAATCTGGGTTTGCGCTTTTCTCGGTTCTGTTGTATCGTGAAACTAAAACTTATTATTGCGGTTTATCAAATAGCTTATTAAAAGTTTCATATATGGCACAAAATTTTTTTTATTTCAAACTCATTTAAAATTTTACACCTTAAGTCTCAAAAATACGTTTTAAAAAGTGATATTCGTGGAAATTTGATCTTTGCTTCAGTTAAAACCTTTTTTTTTTTTTTATCATCAAAAAAATAATAATAATAAAATTGTAATTAAACGAGATTGAATTTCTACATACAATATTTAATTAACACGACTTTTTCGAAACAAGATTAAAAACATTAAAATTAAGTTTTATTTTAAAGAAAAAAAGTGCTCACGCATGCGCAGAGGCACAAGTATTCCAAAATAAGGCGTGTTTTTTTTTTATTATAAATCTCTCATTTTAGTAGCCACGAAATATAACATATGATAATTATTAAGCGAGGTTTAAAGTTTAAATTGCAGCCAAAAAAAAAATTAAATTTCCGCAAACAAGATTTAAATTAAAACAAATTTTTTTTAAAACAAAATTTAAAATACCGGTATAGATTTTTTAAAATTACAGTATCATTATTGTTATTTTTTATACGGTACGCGCATGTAGGACAGTACGTGCTATTTTCGGTAGACACAGTATAGATTTACTACACAAAAATAAAAAAATGAATAATAATACGGTAATAATAATTCCCGCATACAGAACAAGATTTATTAAAGCGACTTTTTCGTAAGAAAATAAAAAACTTAAAACTAGTTTTATTTTAAAAATATTAATAAAAAAAAAAAATTATATAAGCTGAATTTGATATGGGAATAAAACGAAGTTTTAAAAAAACAACCTAAAAATTTTCTGGTTGGTGTCAACGAAATCTTAGTACATGCACTCGATACGTCCTTAAAAGAAGAAGAAGAGAAGACGAAAGAGAGATAGCGGAGGCGGTTGTCATGACGACGTCTCCGCCACGTCACGCAGTTGAGACGGTTGTCATGACGACTAAGAAAGTGAGAGATGGAGAGAGAAAGAGAGCGAAGGAGGGAGGAGAGAGCGGAGCGCACATTCCTCAACAATCTTATTGTCGGTATTTTAATAGAAGACGAGTCGGAAGAGTGCAGAGTAGGCGCGGGTGGTGCTGATGGTGGGAGTAGGAGGATATCGATTTCGATATCGATCACCGTGGTTCAACATCCAGCGCGGGGGCGCTACTGCTGCTGCTCCTTCTGATTCACCTTCAACGTAACGAGAGCGAAAAAAAAAAAAAATAAATAAAACAAGGGCGGGAGTTAACTTTGACCTTTAAGCCCGACGCCAATTACATATCGATTGATCACGTGAATCCGACGCCGAGTACATTTTAAAACAAAACAAAACAAAAAAAAAAAAAACAATTCACGAATGATAACAATAAATAATAAGATTGGCGCCGAATATAATGATTAATATTTCTACAGTACAGTAGGTTGTATCGTGGCAGGCAGGCGTTTGCGAAAAAAAAAAAAGTAATTAATAATTATTAGCTAATCAAACGAAGGCTGATGATAAATGAGAGATGACTTTGGATTCTCTACAGCTGTTCGTACTCTCCATTCATTTGTACAGTAGGAAAAGCTCTCGTTTAACGAACGCCACTAATACGAAAATTCTTTATGTAAACACCACACATCCCCAACCCCACCCCGTTTGGATATCTGATGGTTTTCGCATGCAAATTAATTGCGTACAATCTAACAGCACCCACCATCGTTATAACGAAATGGTAGATGTTCGTAAGAACGAAACACGCTGAAACCACCAACTTAATTTTGTTTACATTATTAACAAAATAACTTTAATATGCAAATTTACCAATTCTACGAAATTTGTAGTACCAGTACAACGAATACAATTACATTTACTGTTTAACAAAGTACTGTACAGTAATTATTAATACAACGGGTTTATGCACTTAAATAAATTAATTCGGTTGAATTTGGGACTCTACCGGTTTTTTTTCTCTCAAATCGCTTGAGACCCGGTTACCGGTTTTTTTTTCTGTCTCAGATAACCGAGTTGAAAACCCGGTGGCGGCGCAAACCGGATATATAAAAGTCACACCTTGTTATAACGTCCTTTGATGTAACGTCATTTTTCGTGAGTTATGTTGAAATCATAATAAAAACAACTTTCTTTTTTGCGTCAAGAAAATACCTTCACTCGGCTATAACGTCAAAATAAGTTACTGTAAATTTAAAAATTTCGCAAAATACTGCGAATTTCAATTAATAAATCTAAATTATTAAAATCTAGATTATTTTTTTTACTTAAGTTATTATCTTTTCTAGCGAGTCAATGGGAAGATTCAAAAGTGTAGGCATCCAAAAATAAAATGTAACGCATAAAATTTAATGACGGTTAAGCGTACTATAAATGGAGGCCTATTATTGTGTAATTATTATGCAACATGAACCAGTACTGGCATGAACGTATTATAGAGGTTGTTATGAAAGAATCCAAATTTATCAATCGATCTCAAAATTAATGTTGTACACACTGCGATGTTAATTGAATGTAAACAAGCTCCGGCATAACGTCATAAGTACAGGTTCTACTGTAGTTAATAATTTTTAATAACAGCTGATTATGACGTCATGAAGCCTTGTAATAAAAAAAAAATTAAAAGATTTATAAACACCGATTTCTTTTTTAAAAAAAAACACACACACACACTGGTAATACGCAACAGCTTAAAAGACATTTTTGTTATGATTCAAGTTCATTTATTTAGAAGGCTAAAAAACAAAAAAATATATACTGTACTGTATAGGCTACATACAGTATTTTAAAGGGAAAAAAAAACAACAATTAGTATGTAGTCATTTGTATGAGAATACGCCAAGTTATTCTAATATATATAAAAAAACAACAATTACATTTGTAGTAACTTCTAATTAAATATAACCTTAGAAAACCAAAAACAAAAAAATAAAATAAAGAAACATTATAAAAACTTTCAATTTCAAATCAGTTTATGTTACTGTATAATAATAACTGATGTAAGTTCCTGTGAATAATGCTTTAAAAAAAATGATGTCATTCACAAAAAATAACTAAGTAATTAATCATTAATTATTACAACAAAAAAAATTTTTTTTTTTTTAATACTATTTCAATACGATGACGCATAAACTTCCAAAAATCTACGTTTTTCATAAGAAAATCCAACATTTCGCTGCTATCTCATTTCTCAATCTAGATTAAGCGACTTTCGTCTTCGTTTAAAACAGTTTATATACTAAACGAGATTAAAATAATTAAGCTCAAACTTTCAAAAAAGACATGCGGGAGCTTACAAAGTCACCATTACGTAGTTTCAAGGTTAAAATGCTAAATACCGTAAAAGAAATTATTGCTTAGACGTCACAACAGCCTTAGGAATAATTAATTAACTTTATTTTTTGCGTGTATTTTTTCACGGTATTACATGAATGTCGGTAATTAATTTCGGAACCGTCATTCCATGTACCTCGTCAAGCTATAGTTATGCTACTTATACCTAGCGTTTTTACTGCGTTTTATTGAAATACCTTAAAACAGTGGGTCTCCAACCTTTTTTTGGTTGGGCACCCATAAGATGAAAATAATTATATTTTATTTACAATTATTTTACAATTTTACAATTATTTTTTTTGTTTAAAATAAAATTAATATTCAATTAATTGTTTTTTAATAGTTATTAACTATAATATTAATTATTATTAATATTCAATTTAATAGCTGTTTAAAATGTTTTTCTTTTTTTTTTTGTGTTTAAATTCAGCAGTAAAGATGGAAAATTTCTACCAGTGTAAAATTTTTTTTTTTTATTATTTATTTCAAAAACAAGTGTTCGTCGTGTACTTCTAAAGTCAAACAATCCATAAAAACGAAAGTTATCGTCTGCTTCACTCGCTTCCACCTGTCGTTTACGATATTATATTCCACAGTACCGATATACGCTGTGGATTGAAGCCGAGTTCTTCCACCTCTAACGCCATCCAATTAGCTCGTAAAATAAACTCTTAATATTGTATCTGCCCGCAGCCGCTTCTCTTAATCTAGATTATTCTCGACACAAAAACGCTATTTACTAAACAAAATTTTTCCCCAATACAGCACAAAAATTTAATAAAAAACTTTTTTTTCCCCATTCTATGAGAGAAAAAAATATGATAACCAACAACTTCAGATTAATTTTAACCAACCGATATCAGTAGAAATAGAACTGGACATAGAATGGAAATGCGACAAAAATGAAAATCGAAGCTCATTTTTATTAAAAAAAAATATATATATAATAATTTAGATAAATTATGTATTTTTTTAACACGCACGTAACGATCGGTTATCGCAAATCGATTTTAAATTAAATAATAATTCAATTAAATCCTCGCGTACGCTTGTCTTTCATTCTTCGGTACATTTCCATTCATCGGCGACGTAAACTTGAACCGGATCAAAGTTTAATCTCTAATCCCCTCCCCCCCCCCCTATTAACAGCAGAAATTGAATCTCGCCTCATTACGTTTTGCGGTTAATCTATTACATATATAATCTGAGTAACCTTGTAATGCTGGAATCAATAATAATTATTATTATCATTCATTTCCACTGCAATTACATCACGTTTAAATCACGCTCGTTCATTATTAATGCCTGTCGTTGACAAAAAAAAAAAAAAATTAATACAAATTCTTATGCTAATAATAATGACGTATTAAAATCACCTTCCAACTTAATCTTTAAAAAAAATATATATATTTCCGAAAAAAAAAATCGCTTTAACCAAACCACAAGGTCTTCCAAATTCAAGCAAATCATTATTTCGGGTCATGGGTTAATCTAGTTTGATCTAAATCCAGCTTTATTTAAAATCTAGTTTGATTTAAATCCAGCTTTATTTAAAATTTAAATAACACTGGATAAAGTCGTTTTCCTATATTTATAAATCCCTTTTCGTATCCACTAAAATTCTAAATCTAGATTTAGAGAAGATAATTACTGTACATATATCAATTTCACCTAATGACCAAATATACAATTATTCTGTTTAATAAAGTCATCTGGCAACACGGCGCCGACCTATATAATAGATCCGCGTTAGTTATCTGCCCAATCTGTTAACTATTCTCGCTTATCTAACAATCATAATATTATTATTAATTATGAAACATTAGAAGGCTGACATTTGCAGCAACACACCAGCACATCGGATTCGTAGAGAAATTGAAGAAGGTTATTGTGTACAATTTCAATGCACTCTCCCTCCCTCTCTCCCTCTCTCCATCCATTCAGCCCATCCACGTTCAATATCTTTGAAAAGATGAAAGTCTCTGGTTCAATTTTTCATTATTATAATTAGCATTACAGTATAATGAGGATATTTTTAACTAAACCGCAAAGAAACGAACTCTGCTCTTTGTATTACACCAATCGCCACTTTCCCCTCCATCAAAATGTGTTACGCGTAACACAGTTGACGTTATAAAATATAACGTTTAACAGTTTACGTTATAAAATATAACGGTACAAATTAACTTTTTTTAAAAAAACGTTATAATAATATTTACAGATTTATATAATTATATCGTGTTATTACAATCAAGCAATTAAGGTCCCGGTGAATGTACCATTTTTGCATTGATTTGTTTACAAATGCCACTGTAAATTCTTTATTATTTATAAATAGGCCACATGTAAAGACGTTTTTATAATTTAAACTTAATATTACCGATAACTAATTTTTTTAAAATAAATTTAAGAAGAAAAGAAATTAAATTTTGCTGTAATATATTTTTTACCGAACTTTTAATCAGAATAATCAAAATACAGTACATATTACTGGTTGGTTGTTTTTTTTTGTCCGATGAGGAAGTTGATGAAGTAAAATTATTGTATAAGCGATGGAAAGCGGCAATAATTATTGTTTTGACGACAAGGATATGTCAAATTAATACTACTAATTAAAAGTTCTAATGCAATTGCACGTTGACACAATAACAATTCCCCGTCATTTAGCAGAAAGGAAAAAACCCCAGTCAATTTAAAAGTGCTCTTTCTGCTTTCTTAACTAAAGTTTCTTAACCCGGCTCGACCCGGACCCAAACGCATCGGCATTTTTGGCTCAAAACCCAGATCCTGTTCCGTGTTTAAATCCTCAACGCTCTTAGTTCGGATACATGCGATTTCACACCTTTTAAAATTATTATTCATAAACAACTACCGGTACATGTACTTAAAGCTGAATATAGATGTTTCTTAATAATTATAGAGTAGTAATAAATTGAATTGGCTGTATAAGTAGAAGAAAAAAAATTGAGCAAGCTAAGAATTCCACAAATCTGCGAGTACTGCTGCTACTGCATTGTACACGTAACACGTCACAAATCGCTGGAAATAACGAAAAAAAAATTCTCCATTCTGGTGACAAAAGCAAAATAAACTGCAATCGAACCTCAAAATTTTGGAAAGTTGCAAGCAAAATTTGTAAATTAAAAAAAAAAAAATAATAAATGAATAAAAACCAAATACTGTAGTAGTAACCGTGCGAACCAACCAAAAGTAATCAACCTTGTTACAAGAAAAAAAACTATTCTTTTTAAAACACGACTTAAGAAAAAAAAAATAATTAATATTTTTTTGTGTTAAACAATGCAAAGGTTATAAAAACTTAAAATCTGCTTTAATTGTTTGTTTTTAATTTTAATTGCTCTATTGAGTAAGAACCCGAAGCGGACTCGGGGGGTTTGAAGAAACACGATTCCTGATCAGAAACGTAAATATTATTTTCCAGAATATAATTATTATCCTATTAATAAGTTTGCTTTAGAACCAAAAATAATAATATTGACGTTATAATACCTTCGCAAACAATAATTATTTAAAATGTGACGAAATAAGAATGCGTTTCAGAAAACACAAAAGACTCAAAAGCGAATCAATTCATTATGGAAACTTTCCAAAAATATTAAAAGTACGGCATTTAAAATAAATAATTGACCTTTTATTCTATAAACAGTATCGCACTCTAAAAAAAATAATGAAAAGGTAATTAATTTCTAAGAAAAACCGCCAAAAAAATATATACAGTACTTGTATATACGACCACAATAATATTACGGAGTATTATATTAAGCACTTGCTATTGTACTCAGTTCCGCTTCGAACCGATATTGATTAACGGTTATTAGAACTGGTTCTTTTATAACGAAAGTATGTGAAAATGCTTATTACATGTATTAATACGGAGAAACCTCAATACTGTATAACCAAAAACATCCAGAACCAGCTCGTCATCGCAGATGTACATGTACGTTATCAAAATAATGGAATGCAATGGAAATTACCTGCTACTATAGGAAAAGCATGCAAATCCTCCACCCACCGCTTGATTTCCTTTTTCCACTGGTAAATATGGTCTTAAAAAAAATTAAAAAATATATTAGATTTCATAAAAAAAATTTAAAATACTGTACATGTAACGAAAATATTTACTGTACAAATAATTTATCGAAATAAACAAACAGTTAACGACGCAAGTTCTGAAAGATATTCTTAATGACGCAAGTTCTTAATGATATTAATCATTAAACAGAGATGCAGCATCGAAAAATTGCAAAATAAACAGACGCAAAGCAAAGTCTGGGCGTATAATTATTTTAAAATTTTAATCTATTTTTTTAAAAAAAAAATTTTCGTCTCAAAAACTCTAAAAAAATACATTATTTTATTTTTACAACCTCTAAATTTCCGCAAATATTATTCGGCTTTTTCATGTCAGAAAAAAAAATTGTAAACAGTAAGTTGTTTACATGTTTTAATAATCCCCTCTTACTGTATTATTAACTATTTTTCAGCAATCAATTTCTATCAATAATAATAATTATATGATTATTCGGGGCGTGTTATGTTGTTTCTCAAAGTGACGAAAGGCGGGTGTGCTGTAGCTTCTAAACAACAACCTCTTTTAATCGGAGTAATAATTTGTTGTTGTTGTTGTTTTCTCGAGAAGTTCGTTCGAGTTGTTTATTGACACGCTTGATTGCGTCATTCATGTAGATTAACCTCGGACACACGTTCACTGACTGACTTAGTCACATGTCGACCTTTTCGCGAAAAAATTATTGGCTAATCGCATCCAATTTCCCCAGTCAAACAACATTCTTCGCCAATCTTGCGCAAACGCACCTTCTCGGAACGGCGCGCACTCCCGAACGAGGTGTGTTCCGACGGGGCTTTCAATATGGGAGGTCCGGGGAGCCCCGGGGCGTAGGTGGGCTGACTTTGACCAACTTAAGCTCCCTGTGGAAAGTGCGCAATGCCAAAATCATAATAAAGGTTGACGGGTTATTTATTTATACCGTATTTTTCTTTTCTAGAGTTGAAAAGTGAAGAAAAGCTGATGAACCGAGCTGTCGAAATTTAAACCAGTAAAATTATGCAAAATTAAAATCAAACTTTTATTTACATTCGAATGTTGGCTCTCAACTTTCGACCGACATTTTCTCGTCAAATCTATAGGATTCATTTAAGATCATAATTTTTTTTTTTTTTTTTAAATCACTTGGCTAAATAAATAATATTGTCGCAGTTTCGCAGAGTATCGTGTAAACCAGATCTAATTCTTCAATAATATTAAAGGGCTTGCAACAATAACAAGATTATCTTCAATTTTATGAATTTTGGCAAAATAAAAAAAGAAACCTTTTAAAAGATAACTTTTCCACATATTTCTACACGTAAATGAACGAAATTTGCATGTAAATTGATTTTATTATTATTATTATTTTTTTTTATTTTTAAAAAGGGTTATCGTGTTAGAGCCTTGGGTCATGGTAAAAGTTCGCACAAATATTCTTCAGATTCCGCTATAATTATTACACCCATTCCTCCCTCACTTTGCGACTTTTCCAAGTTTGCATCTCTGCTTAAATTCTGCACAAGCTCTCAGCATCATCCTTTCGAAGCTGCTGCATTTTGTAGAACCCCCTCAAATGTCACTCTGCATTCTCGAATTTGCACCTTTGCCAGTTTATTTCTTTCATTAAAAAAAAATTCTATTAAAAAAAATAAATAATACCTACATAAATTTTAATAAGCATTAAAAAAAATTTTGCGAATCGTTTAAGCTGTGATTATCACGGATAATTCTATATTCGCGAATAATTGGCCGGATAAGCGAGAATTTGCAACACAAAAGAAATTAAACTTTAAATAAATATAATAATAATTTGTAAAAAGTTATCGATTTTTCGTTCGTTTCTCCACGTTTATTTTCCACTTGGGAAATTAATGTTTACATTTGATACAATGCTGAATTTGGCTTCATCAATAAATCAGCGAATCAATCTCGACGTATAATTATTATTATACGGTACATGTAATGCACTCAACCTATTATAATATTCTCATTCCAATTAAATAAATAAATAATTTTTATCATGTAACAACTTTTCAATCAATATAATATAATAATATACCAAATATATATTTTTTTAATTTAATTTAATATTTTTTTTACAACTCGTTCGATAAAATTATATTAAAATAAATACAATTCCCCTTACGGTACATTAAAAAAAAATTAATCTAAAGTTATTGCATCAAATAACGTTCGCTCTAATTTGATAAATTATCTCCTCAAAGTAGAAAAAAAAAATTCCAACTTTTGATAATAAACAAGATTTGCGGAGGGATTTGTCCAATGATCTAATCTCAGCTTTCAACCTGTTTAGAAATGATTTAAGGAGAGCTCTATTTAAGACTGTGTAAACGCGGTTTAACCCAAAATCCATAAAAATATCATGGAAAAATCATATTTCTTTCTCTCTCTCTCACTCGAGTTGTAGCGTTGCGCGGTGGCAACAATAAAACGTGCGCGGTGGAGCCAATGAACTTTTCCGTTCAACCAAATTCGGATCAAAATCCCATTTAATCCTTTCATATATACTAGTTCTTAATTTCGAGGAAAATTTTCCTTTCTCCATCCGAAAGGGAAAAAACCAAGCTCATAAAACTCGTCTGCTTAGAAAAATGACACAAGTCGAATAAAAAACCCAACCTTTTTTTTATATGAACCGGCATCTCCCCAATAATATGCGGTAGATAAGAAAAATCATTTTGTCAATATTTAATGCAAAAAAAAAAAAAATTCCTAAAATTGTTTTAATTTGTCATTTTTAAGATAAGTAAAAACTCAATTAAAAAAAAATTAATCCTTCCCACAAGATTTAATATAAATGTAAAGTACAAGATTTAATCTCGATTTCAAGTTTTAAGGACCGCTAATAAAGCTTTTTTTTTTTAAGTAAAAACTTTAATTTTTTATTAAAATGATCAAAGGAAAAAATAACCATTTCTTTGAAAAAATTAAATTTTTTTAATTTTTTCAGTGATTCTTGATCTGTCGCCCGCAATGTCTTCCTCATTCATTTTTCTAAAAATGTCGTTAAATTTTTTAAAAATTTTCTTTATAATTACTTAAGAATTATTTTCATTTTCATAAATTTTTCGTTCATTTTTCCAAAAATTTCTTTTCTTTTTTTAATTTCGTTTATTATTATTATTTTAAATTTCATTTATTTTTCTTTAAAATTTCGTTATTTTCCTTAAAATTTCGTTATTTTCCTTAAAATTTCGTTATTTTCCTTAAAATTTCTTTTTTTTTTCTTTTTTTAAATTTCGTTTATTATTATTATTTTAAATTTCATTTATTTTTCTTTAAAATTACTTTTCTTTTTTTAATTTCATTTATTATTATTATTTTTTTTTAATTTCATTTATTTTTCTTTAAAATATCGTTATTTTCCTAAAAATTTCGCTAATTTTTTTAACAATTTACTTTATTCCCTTAAAAACTATTTTCATTTTCTTAAAATTTGGTTTATTTTATTTTTTTAAATTTGGTTTATTTTATTTTATTTTTTTAAAAAAATTTTGTTTATTTTTCTTAAAAATTTCGTTCATCTTTCTAAAAATTCCTTTCATTTTCGTAAAATTTTCGGTTATTTTTCTTAACAATTTCGTTTCGGTGCATATTACATGTACTTTCCATATTTATCGAATTGTGTCCCTTTCAATGCCAACTTCTGAAGGTGCGTCCACATTACGGTCGAACGGTCGACCGACAAAAGTCGGCAGACATTTCCCATTCGACATTTTTTACTTT
>JAQGAZ010002201.1:0-19727 GCA_034692225.1 Polydesmus complanatus
TGTTTGAAGACAGTGCTCCAATCCGTTCAAAAGATATGGAGGTGGAGGCATTACTTATCAGCCTACCCTCGTATTATTATTATTACCTGAGCTTTGGCACATAATCTAAAGCGTGATAGACGTGAGGTGAGTCGCGCGTACTCCGTCAGCTGACACATCCCGTTACGCCAACCACCTCTTTCAATCCCCGTAGCTTCTTTTTCCCGCCATCAATGGGCGTCTGGCTTTTTCGATTCAACGACAAAATCCTTTCTCATGAGGTTTTTGGTGAATCTTTTTTTTTTTTTTTTCTTTTACACGGGAGTGACTGGGAGTGGGTGAGGAAAGGGGTTTCACCTGGCGACAAAATTATTCGACGGGGGAAAGGTCAAATGACAAATTCTATATATATATACACAAAAATGTTTTAAGGAAAAAAAAAATTTTTTTGTGTCTAAATATACATAATATACATGTAAAGGTTTGAAATGTATTAAAAAAAGGAGCAGCCGTAGTTGCAGTTCCCTCTACGAAGATTTATTGATAGAATTAATGTATGGATCTCCATTCAGGCGAACGACAACTTTTTTTTTTTTTTAAAGCCTTTCATTCAATTTTTAACCCACTTTTAACGTCTCCACCAAAATTTTTTTTTTTTTTTTTTAGCATATGCATTTGTATTTATATATGCGGAACTCCCAGTTTTACAGCTTATAAGCCTCGGTTTCAGTTTTTTATATCATCGTATAAAAAGTAAAATTACCCAACTACTTTGTAATGAAAAAGCACTTTTTTTGACGTTTTTTTCTTTCTATGTTTGAGTACCAAAGTTAAAGCTCATAAACTCACATTGCCAACGTTTTTAGTTATTTTTGTTTGTTTGTTTATTTAAAATAAAAAATTAATGGCTGTTTTTGAATGAATACGGCTTTTAAATCTGTAAATCAAATGGGAATCAAGACGGGATTATTATTTTATGCAAATTCCTTAGTTTTTTTTTTTTTATATATATACAGTATTATAATACGTAATATTATTCGGAATATTTTTTAATTAATAAAGAAAAACACTAAAATATTTCTATTTTTTTTTTTTTTTGAATATAGGTGGATCCTTAAACGACCAAACTCTGCTTCAGTTCTGCAACCGCCACGACAATCCGCACGGTCTACGCGTGAAAGCTGCCACGCTATGGGTGCAGCTGAAATTCCGCGCTCAAATGGGGCGTCATTTCCGGCACGTGTATCACGACCGTAAGATCGTCCTATACGTTTTTCGGGTTTTGCGTTCCTCTTCCAGCGCGAGTAACGACACTACGTTTTCCTACTCCTCCTCCTCCTCCTCCACTTCCTCACCTGGTTTGACGCTCGAACTGCT
This sequence comes from Polydesmus complanatus, assembly GCA_034692225.1. Lineage (NCBI taxonomy): Eukaryota > Metazoa > Arthropoda > Diplopoda > Polydesmida > Polydesmidae > Polydesmus > Polydesmus complanatus. The sequence continues at coordinate 1,357 of JAQGAZ010002201.1, forward strand.
GACGTCGATCCGCATGTCGGTGAAACACGTGGGATGGAAAAAGTTTGACCTGCAAGAGACGGTTCAAAAGTGGTTCGCGGGTCCCTTGAACCAGAAACTCAGCCTGTTGATCGATTGCGCCGGCTGCGGTTCCTTGGTTCAGCCCATCTTTTTCGCCGAAGACGTCAACGGCGGCTCGCCGAATCGACGCAATTCCGAAGCGGCTCAACGTGGGTACCGTCCGTTTCTAGCCATCGTCACCGAACCGGTTCCTTTGCACCGGGTCCGAAGACGCGCCTTGGACTGTGATAGCCGCACCACGCAATGCTGTAAGAAGTCGTTGTACATTAGCTTTAAATTATTGGGATGGGACGATTGGATCATCGCGCCGCAAGGATATTACGCCAATTATTGTATGGGAGATTGCTCGAAGCGCGGAAGGACGCCGGATACCTTCACCAAATTCCACACGCACGTTATCGAAGAGTATAGAAATAGGAATCCTTACGCCACTATACAGCAGTGTTGCGCCCCGAGCAAGTTGGGCCCTATGTCGCTCATCTATTTCGATGAGGATTTAAACATAATTAAAACGGATTTGCCAAATATGATTGTAGAAGAATGCGGATGCGCGTAATTTTTCTTTTTATTATTATTATTATTATTTTTTTTTAAATTCCTCCTCCTTCATTTTTTTTTTTTTCCCTCATCATTTTCGAGTGCCATTCTTTTCAATTAGTAGAGACGTTTTATTATTATTATTTTTGCCTATTGTTGTCTATTACGTAGGAAAGAGCTTTTAAACGAACGTTTTAGATATGAAATTTTTTTTAGTAATATCTTTTACGTACATTTAATTATTTAATATTTCTATTCATGTTTACAAAAAAAATAAAAGTCAATTGGTCGAAAAATATTTTAATGATCGATTAATTGAATTTATTATTATTATTATGATTGGAACATTAAATAGTTTTTATGAACGTTAAAATATATTATTTTTTTTTCTATGAATTATTTAGTTATTTAAATAAATATTTATTTAACTTGGGTTTATTAACCAAGTTTTAATTTATTTTCATTATTCAGATTAATTATTAGATAATTTTTTATTCACCTACAAAAATTTACCGGTATTCAAAAATAAAAATTAATAAAGACTCGAAAATAAATTATTTTTCGGCCATTTGACTTGACCACACTCTTATTCTTTGCTCTATAAGCTGTCCATCCATCTAATTAGTGTAAATAATCTCAATTGTACGGAATTCTGCATAAGGCTATCAACTCAAAAATTTCGAAAATTAAAGAGTTTGAGCTACAGTATTCGTGCAAAACAAGCAGTTAACCAATCTATTTATTTTATCCATTAGGCTAGATGTATTTGGATTTGTAGAAAGCTGCCAACACACTAATGGGTTGGTAGCTTTCTGTTGAACTTTTGAGTTGTTTTCAAAACTTTGAAAGAGCAATAATTATTGATCTCAATTTTTGATAAAGTTGGGTTAGTAGCTTTATGCAGTAGACTGTCCAATTAAGGATGCTGTCACAAGTGACCTAACACAGTGCGCATGCGTGAGCCGCATGAGAATCGCTGAAACCAATGAAGTGCTTGAACAAATAAAAAATAAATACTAGGTTTGTTAGTGTTGTCTACCATCACCCAGTATTGGCCATGACCACTGGCACAATTAACGAACTTATTAAAAAAAAAAATTACCCGATTTTAATTCAATCCGATATGATTTTTTTTCTTCTCAATAATAAGAATTATTATGTATTTCTCCAGTATATCCGTTTCACACACGATATTTCTCTTTATCCTACATTCACCTTTTTTCTTCTTCTTCCTATTCAATCTACGCTGCTGTGATTCACACATTTTTCTCTCTGTCGCTCTTGCTATCTCTCTCTCAATCTTTCTCTCTCTATATTCCCTAATGTGATTGATGGATGTGATGCAAAAAAAAAAAAAAAAAGCTTCTCAGGTCTTTTGAATGACGTAGTTAGCCGACGAAAACGTCATTCGGATGATGATATTTCGTTGGGCTAATAATATATAGAGGGGGAAAAGCAGTGCTCGAATTTTTGCTCCGGAAATTATGCCGGAAGTTTCTAAATAAAATGGTTTCGAAGAGTCAATAAATTAATACAATCAATATTGTAGAAATATCTATACACAAAAAAAAAAATATATAGAATTCGGGTTTTTAAAAATATTTGAATTTTTTTTATTATTAATCAATAAATTAATACAAATTATTAATATTGTAGAAATAACTACCGTACATAAAAAATTAGAATTCGGGGTTTTTAAAAGAATATTTTGAATTTTTTTTTAAAATTAATTTGATTTGAAAAAGATAGTACTGTACCGGTATAATCGGTATTGGATAAAAAAGAAAATAATTTTGATTTGAAAAACGTAGAAACTCCATTAAAATGTAATTATTTTCTTAAAACTTTTAAATTCCTATTATTTTATTTTTCAAATTTGAATTCAATTTGTTTAAATGAGCGATAAAAACCGTTTTTAAATCGAGCACTCAGTAAAATTTTTTTTTAGAGAAAATTGTGCATCGATTTTAGCTTTTCCGAAACTGTCAAAATTGGTGGGGAAAATTGCGCTGAAATCATTGTTGATTGTATACGGGGGAAATAATTGATCGAATAAAGACATAAAAACAATTAAATTAATAACAAAAATATAGTTGAATAAAAAGATGAATTGAATGAAGGGCATTTATTTTTCTCCCCCCAAAAACATTTTCTCGTTTCATTTTTGTTTTTTGTACAAATCAACGTAAAAAAAGCATGCTTGACGGTTTTGAAATTTTTTTAATTATTATTGTAAATGAACCGTTATAAATTGGTGACGCTGGCTTTTAGCGCCTCTGTGATATTTTTTCAAAGTTGGAAGATGAAGAACACGGAAAAAAAAAAAAATAATAAATGAATGAAGCCAAATTGAAAAGTTGAGTGCGAGACTTATTAAAAAAAAAAAGAAAAAAACTTTTTTTTGATTGTTACGTGGATTTTATGCAGCACCTTATGTTAATACGTTTTTATCATTTCAATTTCCATTTTTTTTATATTGTAATTATTAATTAATTACGTTCGAATCGTGTGTACAGGGTGTCTCGTATGTTTTTAATAAGATGAATTTGTGTGAAATTATATTTTTAATTTTTTTGTTTCTTTTTTTTTTTTATTTTAGTATTAATAATAAAATTAAGTACACGTAGTAAATTAAAATGTGCCACTAATTATTATTATTATTGTAAAAAAAATACGAAGGAAGTAAAAAAATAATAATTTAAAACTGTCAATGCAATTGTTTGAATTAAAATTTGATTTTCACTTTACACATTTAAAACAAATTTTTGTACAGAACTTGATTATTCATTTACGGAATTTTGGATAGAGTAAAAGGTAATACTCTATTTAATAATCTCTATTTAAAAATTACAGTAGAGTTTTGGACTTTTTGACTCAAGAAAACTGCTTGATGCAAAGTGAGAATAATTCATTTTTTCATGTCATACAATGTCATACACTTACTGTACACTGTGCATGTCCATGTACCTACCTAAACAGAAAACATTTCAATTTACTTGATTTATTTTGCATTTAAACTAAATTCTCTCCCTTTCTCCATTTTTAATACTCGCATGTTTATTAATGACGTATCCAGAAATTTTATTATATTATTACATAGTATTATTTTTTGAGAGTTGCGCGAGATTCTGAGGGAGGGCCTAGGGGTGGCGTTGATGCAAAATGTTATGTGAAGTTTTCTTGTAAACATATTATACATCATTGAAATCAAGTCTAATAATAATAATTCAAGTTGTTATTGTGAAAGGTTAAAGGGCATTTTAACGATATCGATTGATACGAACTTTGCATTAACGTACTTCTGATTTTCCATAAAATATTTAAAATACTTTTTTTGATGTTTACACTCACGACAAGAAAATTCGCAAATTTCATTTTGTTGCTTCGATTGCAAATTTTTTTTGTTTTTGTTTTTATATTTTATATTATAATCAATAGTTCAGTATTGATAAAATAATGTTTTTTTTCTATTATAAATTACCGTAGGTTTTTCTATTATAAATTACCGTAGGTTTTTTTTCTATTATAAAAACTTTTTTTAAGTAGGCTACAATTTTCTTCAATTATCAATTACAGTAGTTTTAATGAAATTATCAAATTTAAATGATTTACATTTTTATGACGATAAAACTTCAACGAAATCAAATTTTCTAGTTTTTATTATGCTAATAATAATATTGACAATTAAGGTACAGTATAGCTCACATTTTTTTCGTTTACGGCGTATACAGTCGGAGTATTAATTATTAATATCGGTACTGTATATTTAAATTAATATTTATGCATTTTTTTAATTACGGTATACTGTATTGTTCAACTGATTTATACAAAATTTTATTTAAATTTTTAAAAAAAACTAAATAATAAAAATGTGCGTTGTGCGAGTTACCAAAACCGACTTTTTTTTCGGTTGCTCGGAGGTTTTTATTTGACCTTGATTTTTATTAATATTATGTCTGCCAATGTTTGCTGATTTAAGCTAGTTTCAATTTTGCTGCATGGCGTTTGAAATTTCGATTAATCATTTTTATTCAAATGTTAAACAACATCCAATGTTTATGACAACACGAAATCGATTGGGCCCCGGCGATGACGATAGTTTTCCAACTTTTTATTACGCCAATCTCCGTATTATTTTTCCAAACCGTACATTTTTCATTGCGATCTACAACACCCAACTCCCCCCTCCCCTCCTTTTTTTAAAATAATAATAATACAGTAATTTATTTCGTCCGAGTATTTAACTTTTCGTTCCGCTCGCCAAGAAAGATGCCAGCTGATTTTTTGTTTATTACTCACGTGACCCCCGACGTATTTCCAAACTCTGGACGAGTTGTTGATGGCGACTTAACTAAAAGACTGAGGTCAACTGGTTTATTATCGCATTGTTCATTTTTCTAATTTACAGCCGCTCAAAAGTCACAACAGCTGTTTCAACTCTTTGAACTCATCAAGCCGCTCTGACGTCACTCTACTCTTCTTTGGAGGTCAAGTTTGGTCTATTCTCTCACTCAAAAAGGATTAAGCAGATTTCTTTTTTTAAAAAAAAAAGTAAGTACTATTTAATTTTCTTTGTCTTTGCAATTATTAATCTTGGTTATAACGAAGTCATAAACGAGTCATCTTTGAGTGTATTTAAGTTTTCATTAATGCTCGGGTATACTACAATGCGGTGTTTATTTTTGTAAGTCTACTGCCTACATAATTTACCCAACCTAAAGGCTAAAATCAATGTAAAACGAAAATTAAATAGAGCACTGGTTGAATACCAACTAGAACCAAGTTTAATTCGCATACTATAGTACCGGATATTGTTTGCTCGTTTTCTGGAATTTGGTTTTTAAAAAAAACCAAAGCAGTGCATTACGATTTACCATCAATTTTAATAATTCGTTAATGGCAGTTTTATTATTCTGCTTCAGCAATAACTCTCTATTACTGTATAAAAATGAATTTGTGAGTCATCGAAGCAGTGCTGTCAAATTTATTGGGCTTAAAATGGGTCGCGTGACATTCAAAGGTTATTTGATCAATTTACGTGAGTTTTATTTCTAGAAGTTGGTTTTTTTACGGTATTATAGCCGAATAGTTATAACTAATTGAATTTTTTTTTCTGTTTTAAATTGGGTTTTTTGCTGATACCATACATGCATTTGAAAATACTAACTCAAGATATTTATGAGTTGGAGCATATTATAATAGTGATGTGAGGCGGTGAAGAGGAGAGAGAGTATTCCATGCATTTTGACACGTAGAGGGCGCGAGGGACGTCTTTCTTTTTTTTTTTTTTTGCTCTCCCGCGGTTTCCCCAACACCAACACCAGATTAAGATAATATTAGCTAAGTTGCGCAATGCGTACAAAAACATTACCTTATCTTTTTCTGGCGCCAATTCGTTAGCTTCAGTACTCATTACCCGATTTGGTTTTCCAATTGTTTAAATAAAGGAACTCCATTTTATACATGTTCGTCCTTGCCTCATTGGAAGCGCAAGTTCCTTTAAGAACTTTAAAATTATTCATTACAGGGTCTGGTCACAGTGGCCAATGCATGTACATGTAGTTGAATGAGTGACTACTATTCTAACTATTTCTGGGTAGACAAACACAATGCATTTTGTCACACGGATGAAACCGATGAAATTGTTAACTCAAAAGAAATATAATTTTCTTAACTTATACCACGCGCTTTTAAGTTAGCAACTAGCGAATTCGGTGCAAATACTCGAAACTTTCTATGTGAATGCAATAAGTTTAAAACTAATTATATCTATTGAAAACCCAGAAAATTTGAAAACATTTTGTGAATTCAAAAATATTGATTTCCATAAGGAATTAGGCTACAAGATTAGTTGTAGTTTTTAAAATAAAGCATTTAATTACCAGTTCTGTAAATACTTTCCATACCTTACCATACTTTCCAGTATGGTTAAAACTTAAAACTGACAATAAAAGAGTATATTATAACTTTTCAACTACAAATTTGCAAACTTTTACAGTAGATGATTAAGCAAATTTAAGGATTTTGCTGTAATTTTCTTAATGTATTTTTTTTTTTTTTAACTTAGTGAAGTTTTAGTAAAACGGCTTAATCAGCAAAAATGTTGTTGTCAATCATTTTATCACTTTTTGCAGCTTGGAATGTCAAATTTGCTAAATAATACAGTACAGAGTATTATATTTTTTTTTAATACATTATAAGAGACAGACCCTCCCTATAATATATCTTCGTTAATCTCAAACCTCCCACTCGGTAATAGCTGAAAAAAACAAGATTTTTAGCAAATAAATAAGCGTGTTTTTTCTTGAAAATTGCAAATAATTTTGTTTCCTTCAACTTAATTATTTCGTATTCTAAATAAATTCCACTCAAATTCCCCCTCCCCCCTCGCAATGAAACATTGTTAGGTGACCTAAAAAAAATAAGGGAAACCTGTCCAAGAGCTAAAAACACTTACAGGATTGTACAGTGTACTATAGAGGTAAATCAGGCCTGGATTTTAGTAGTCCTGGACCTTAAACAATCTTAATACAAAGTTATAAAACATGAAAAATGTTAATTTGTTGGCATTGCATTTTAATTTGTTACAATTTTCGAGTAAGCCACTACAATTTTCGAGTAAAGTTTCTTGAAAGTTCCCACATTTTTGAAAGTTATTTTGTGTTTTTAAGTTGAATTTTAATTTAATTTTAAACGTTTTAATTTCTTAACCCAATTAAAAATCATTCTACAGTACTTTTTTTTTTTACCCATGATTTCGTAAGCAATACGCGGCTATTATAATTATGATGAACCAGGTTAGCGTATGAGCTACGATTGCAAGTCCGGCTCTAGCTGTTTTAAGTCAGAAAAAGATGAAAATTGGAAGTCGTTGACTCAACTGTATAAATCAAAAGCTCATAAGACGACATTGCGAAATTTATTCGATATGAGGAGCATGAAAACTAACCGAAAAAAGACCCTGAATGCCACCCCCTCCCCGTGCTCGCCCCATACCACCCATTGTACACCTAAACCTTGACCTTTCGTCTTCTTATTGTTATAAACTTCAAATTGATACATCATTGATCGCAATTATTATTAAGAAGGAAAGAAATATGAAATATTCAATCCTTATTAAATGCTAGAGCAAAGCATGTTTGAGAGATTCGAATATTTTCCTTGACCTCTGCAGGTCAAATGGGTTTTTAGATGAAGTCGAAAGAAGAAGAGAGAGCGAGAGAGAGTGAGAGAGAGAGAAAGACAAAAAAAAGTAGGGTAGTCGAATAATGTTTAGGTGGAGCTGTTTGCTCATAAGCGATTCCATGCAAAAAAGCCCATTCCTTACCATATACTGTAACTTGAAAATTGCCGAATAAAAGGTAAAACTCATCAATTTCAATCTTACTTCTTACGCTAAATACCAAGTTCTGGTTCACTAAAATCTCGTTTAAATAACTATTATTCGAAATAATATCCAATAATTATCATTGATAAAACAATTAAAATGTTAAATTTGGTAAAAGTAAATGTTAAATTTGACAAAATTATTACTGTATAAATTATATTATGAGATGACCATAAATTACAATTAAAGCAAATTAATTTAAATTTTTAATTTAAATCTTTAAGCAGAATTTATTTAAAAAAATATCTAAATCATATTGTATTTATACGATTTAATTAGAATAATTCTACTTTAAAAATAATTGAGCAAAAATCATTTAATTGTTTTGCAAATATAATTGTATTTCATTTAATTTTAAAATTCCAAATTTTAAAACTGATTTCATTAATCATCTATAGCCTATAGGCTACAGTACACGGTGTGTGTGGAAAAAAACACCCCGAACTTATAGTTAACTGAAAAAAAGCGAGCTATACTTTAACATGAGGAATAAAAACCAATTGTTTCTGAAACAAAAACTATTTTAATCTATACAGTATTATAATATTATACAGTGTCTATATTTTTGCTATCTATAAGCTGTACCAGTTAAAACAATTGATGTTTTAGTGACGTATGCAAGTATGAGACAAATTCGATGCGGCTGAAATTGATGCTGCGCGTAGCAAGTGGTCAGCAATGCGTCTTGTTGCGTGTGTCTAGAGGCCGAAGAAAACAATTTTTAACACAGAAGTAATAAAATTATTCAAAAAAGTCATTAAAACGTAGTTTTTCCATGTGCCATTAAAATAAATACCTTCTTAAACGAATTAGTGCACAAATTAAAAATGGGTCCTTTTTTTTTTTTTTGGTACTCCATGCATATATAAAAAGCAATGCAGCGAGCAAATTTGAAATGTTATCAGCGGGTCAGTTGATTAGTTTTAGCTTTAAAGCGCTAGATAAACAATGTGTTTGTTAAAGGGAGGAGAATGAAAAAGAAAGAAAGAAAGAACAAAAAAATAAATAAATGGACAGTGACAAAACAGAAAATAAATAACTGCTGGGTGTTAGCTTAATAGTGTATATATAGGAGATGAGCATATATATAAAAAAAAATGTAGTTATGGGATAGAGGGATGTTGCAGTGGGTGGAAGTAGGTGGTTGTTTGAGATTTGAAATGAACAGGGGTACCCGGTAAAGATGTTACTTGCTGTGTCAGGAATGTTTTTGCTTGTTTCTCGGTTCAAGGTGGTCTCAACACAGTCAACGCTTTTTAAACTATCATTCTTAAAAGTCGAATATGAGAACTAAGGGAAAGAAAAAACAAAAAAAAAAAAAAATAATAATAATAATAAGATAGAGATTACCGAGCACCACCACCATATTCGATGACGTCATCAAAGTCTTAAAACAGTTACAGTACCGGTGTACAAGGTAACCGAGGCGGACAAAAGCGGATCTAGCTTTTTCGAGGAAGATTGTGCCACTTTTGAGTAAATTTCTCATCAAAATTTGGGGCTTTGCTTGGCAATTAAAATCGTTTAATATATTTTTTTAATTTTAAAACTTGCTCGGTTTTTTTTATTATTATTCTTTACCTTGTACTGTAAGCTTTGAACATCTTTGAATAAATTTATAAATTTTGTTTTTAAAACTTTAATTATTATTAACCAACATTAAGACTGACTGCAGTTTAATGGATATTTTAAATTTTCTATTTTTTTTAAATAAGTTTTAAGCTTCTACTGCCAATTTTAATTTTTGATTTCAATTGCCAATTTTAACTTATAATTGTCAGTTTCAGTTTTAACAGTTAGTTTTGAACGGTAGGTTACATGGTCAATTCTCGTGCGCTTTTTCTATTATTTGTGACAAATTTTGAATTGTAGCTGGTACAGTATATTAAAGTTTTTGTCACAAATTTTAAATGCCAAACTTCTCAAAGAACAAAAGTACGACGAGCGAGTATGAATAAATTATAAAATGTGTTATTGTTTAGCCAGGCGTCACATTCAAATTTTTATTTAAAAATAAAAGAAAGCAATTAAGTAGTGATAATTAATGGTTATGCTTACAAATTGAGGTTAACAGCTTTTTGAAAGCTCTTTTCATTGTTTAGTAAATAGAAGAAGATGTTTAAAGATAAATAAATAAAGCGGCTTAATTAGGCGCGTGCTCATAAATTAGAAAATTAATGTTGGCTTGAACAATGTAGAGTTTGCGCTACACCTTTTTAAAGGCTTTTAAAACATTTCGTTAAATATGTGACATAAAATAACGTCACATATATAACGAAATGTATTTTAAGACTCTTAAATTTTTCACTGGCAATTAGGAGTTGAAACCTTTGTATTGAGACCACCGTTGGGATTGATTAAAAGCGATCTTCTAACGCGAGTGGTCTTAAAATAGCTACGCTACTAAAAGGTTAATTTTTTAGCTAAGACATCTTGACAGGAATTCTATTACTGTAATAGAAATTTTAATCAAGTTTCAGCGCACTCATAATTAGGTTGATTTACAAAATCATCGCCTGCGAGGATGCATTATGCTACTGTGCAGTATCTCGATCATCGATGCTCTTGAAATAGAGACTTGCATTCAAAATAGGACTTAAAATGGGTTTGGGAAGAGCAGTAACATATCGGAGAGACGTTTTCGAGTTGGTCGCAAAATGGGAGGAGGTTTAACTGTAAATTTAATTTTTTAAAAAAAAAAAAGATATCAAATTACAGATATTGAGATCCTTTTAATTCAAAATTACCAAAATTATTTTAAAATCTTTTTAAAGATAATGATAGGGAAATTGAGAGGGAATTAAGGGGGGAAATTGAGAGGAAAGTGAGAGGGAAAATGAGAGAAAGGAGATGGAAATTGGGAGAAAGTAGAGGGAAATTGAGAGGAAATTAAAGGAAATGATAGAGAGAGAAATTGTGGGGAAATTAAGTGAAATGAATCGTTATTTTAACGATGATTTTGTTAAATTAAAATGTCTCAACTAAAAAAAAAAAAAAAAGAAAAGAAAAGAAACGGAAACATTAGCCCACTACTAGTATTTATGGGTCAAGGTAAAATTAATGTAACATTGCATTCTCTTTATTTAAAAGTTTGTGGTTAAGGTAGCGGTATTTATTAGCTATCTTACCAGTTTGATGTCATTTTTTGGTAAAGAAATAATTAACAAAAACGAGTGAACGGCGTTGTTTTTTTTATGTTCGTTACGGTACCTTATGAGCTTTGCACGCGTCATCAGAGTGACACATTTTTATAAAATTTATCAATTAGTACGCAAGTTCAATATTAATGGAAAGAAATAATTGGCAATTTAAAACACGCCGCTCTTAATCTTTTGCACAACTTTGCAATAAATCTTGCTTTCACTTTCCTGTCCACAACTTAATTAAATGATCACAAAATCTCTTCATTATTTACCCCATTTTTTTTTTTTCTTCTTCTTCTAAAATCTAAATTGTTTTGTTAATTGACTTTTATTGCTTTTCCCACACACCATTATCTTCTATATATCGTTTTTACAACGACCAACAATCTTCGATTGTAAGGTTAAATGAAACACTTTGATCGACAAAATAATGATCTCTAATTATTAATCCGAAATCGTGAAACCCAATTAAAGAAAATTTATTGTTGATCCGTTTGTGGTTGTTAGATTTTGTTGTCGTCACGGCTGCCTTTCGCGTGTGTGGCATTTTAATGACGTGCACATTGAAATTCCTTATTAGAATGGAAACGTGTAATTTAAAGGTGGCCAACCAACACTTGCCCTAGGGCCAAAACGATCCCACCATTTCAAGTCCTGTGTTATTAACGCTATTTTTTATTTTCGTTCAATCGGTCGAAGAAAAAATTAATGGCATTTTTCTTTATTCCTAATTGGATTTTATTGAATTTGTTACATCTTAAAAAATGTTGTTTAAACACATGCGTTGTTTCAATTAGGCTTGGCGCGACAATAAAAATTCAATTAATAAAGAAGAACTGCATTAATATGATTTCTATTACTCTTATTAATTTAAAAATGTAATTAAATTGATACAAATGTTTCCATACAAAAATCAGGATTTTTAAACCAAACTTAATTGAATTTTGAAAAATCCAACTTTAATTAACCAACTTATTAAAATCATTTTTTTTTTAAATTTAAAAATATCATTTTCTGAAAGTATTCTTAAGTTTTAGTAAGCTAAATGTTTTTAATTTAAAAGAGCGTTTCAATCTTAAAATAAAAGAAAAATCTATTTATATTAGCGTTTTTTTTAGAGCTTTTTTTAACGATTCGGGTATTTCATACAAATGAAAATAATTTCGTAATACTACATAAATAATTGTACTAATTAGATAGAAAACGTCTCTTAAAAGAAGATTAAATTTTCTAGTTAATGTGATTTTGGGATGAAAATCCATAGATAAAAAAATTAATTTTTGCAAATTGGAAATTTGGCTTCAGGCAATGAATATTAAAAATGTATCTAGTTTATAAGTATAACCTTCTCCCATTAAATTTTTCAAGTCAAATTGAAAAAAAAAGCAATAAAAAAAGTAAACTTTTATAATAATAATTTTTTTTCCATCTCAATAGCTTTAGCTTTATTCGTTAGCTTTAGGAGAAGCGCAGTTTAAATCTGACAATATTTAAAGAGAAGCAATTTCAAACTAATAAAAGTTAAGTCGAAACAATTAAGATGGTGGAATTTTCATGACATCTTATTTCAATGTTTGATGGACACCACTTATGACTAATAGTCTATCATTATCATTTTTTTTTCTTCTCTTTTTCTCCTTTAAGAAAAACACTTTTTTCGATCCCATTTTGCTAGTTCAAAAATTGCAATAAAAATTGTTAAAAATAATTTTTTTTTTTTTTTCTTTTGAGATAGCCATTAAAAAAGAAATAAAAATTTAAATATTGGTTTTTGACTTGGAAAAAAGATGTCCTGTGGGAAAACATCCCTTGCATTTTTTTTTCTTCTCCTCCTAGATCTTTAATGGGGGAATTTTTTTTCTTTCTTTCTCATATACAAGAGGGATACGAGTCATTTTTAAAGATGTTTGAAAATGTTATGATAGATCTGTTTTGAATTAAAAAACGCTTTTTTTTTTCTTCTTCTTCTTCCTTCTAAACTTTAAAAATGAGTAAAAAGTTGGTTTCAGTTGCTCCATTAACATTATCCGTAGGTGAAACTTTAATGGGAAGTACAGTAAGAGGTGATTTTTCGAGCTAGTTTAGGAAGGTGAATTGATTTTTTTTTCTCTCCCCCTCCCCCCTTATAATACACACATACTATTTCCTATTGATAATTTTTTCCCACTCTGCTTCTCAAAGTTTGCATTCATAGCATTAAGGAATACAGGTTTTCTAACACTGCGTTTAATGGAGACAGGGCCGGATTTATCATTAAGGATAGAATTTTTTGGTTTTTTGAGAAATACATGCTCAAATTCAACATGAAAACTTAGTTGTTCAAATTTTTAAAAATAAATAACATCCTGTTAAGTAAAAACGTTTTTATAAACATGCAATATTTTGGAACTTTATAATGGAAAAAAAATTATCTTGACATGTCAAAATCAAAAATATAAAATGACCTGATAAGTCATATCTTAACAAAGCATAATACTGCAATAAATTAATTTTAAGGTTGCATTATAAATTTCAAAACAATATTCTTTGTTTTTAAAATTTGAATTAATTAATTTGTTTGACTTTCTTTTTTTTTTTTTTAACATTTAATTTTAAATGCAAGCATGATTCGAGAGCAATAAAATGCCATATAAATTAAAATTTTAATGAATGAATAATACAAAACTTCATAAATAAGTCAAATGTTTAACATTATTTTTACTTGTCACGTTGTTGATAACAAAATCTTTAAATAAAAACCTAATCAAATACTTGTATTTACAAATAAATTTTTCTCTAAAAAAAAAATACGGTACCAGTAATACATTTTGTAAAATTCGCTCAAAATAATAAATTTTATATGAATTCATAACTCAAAATGCCAACAAAAATCTATAAAAAAAAGGAGCCTACAACCTCAACTTAACTAAAATTTAAATCTAAAACAAAACAAAAAAATTCCCGATTATAATAATGCAACGATTATAGCTTTAAATTGGTATTTATTTAAACTAATTTAGTAATAAAAGCGTTAAAGGCCTCCGGATTCAAAAATCCGGTTCTGAACGTAGGTAAATCATTGGGGTGGGTTGTAGTAAAGGAGGAAGTTTTTGAAGGTGGGTGTGGAAGGTGAGAACACGTCCTTAACCCAGTCTTCCATCTTTTTCTCAGCTTCTATGTACTGTATACGTATAATAATAATAATAATGAAAGCAACAGCAGCAGCAGCAACCTTTTAGCATCCAAAGGGTTATTGTTTATCATCAGATGTTTTATCCAGCCTCTTCTCTCTCTTCTTCCTTCTCCTCTCACTTCTGCTCCAGGCTCCTCCAACTAACAAAAAAGTCTGAGAGAGCAGACATTTTCCGAAAGAAGAAGAAAAAAAAAGAGTGTTTCCCTGTCTGCTCTCTCGCTCTCCCTGTCTCCCTGTTTGTTGCTTCTTGTTTGTTATTTGTTGTGTAAAACATCATCTGCTCTGGCTGCAACCTCAGCGAAAAGAGGAAATTAACCCTTTCTTCCTTCTTTTCTACCTTTTTCCCTATTAGGACCAGCGCACAAATTTAACTTGGTGGATTGATGCAAAGGGCTACACACACTGTTATTTCCATTTTCTATCACAAACAGGAATATTCGAAAGAGAAATTCCCACGATCCAGCCAAAATCTTAACTCTCCCCCCCTTCCCCCCCCCCCCCCATCCTCTTTTCTTCACAAATTTAACACCCTCCTTAGATCTTTTATTATCATCACTTGCGCAGTTTTAACCCCTACTTTTTCTTTTTCTTTTTTTTTCTGCTTATATTTCGTGTTTTATGTAGAAAATTATATCGAAACACTCACACTTAATTACAGTACCGTATTATGTTTGTTTTTTTAGAATTTTTTTTTTTATATTAAAAAATACCGGTAAAGAAATTAATTGCATTTGTAACTTCCCATTTTCCATTTAAAAGCACACTGATTTTAAGTACCGTAATAAAAAAGAATTATAATTGTGATTTCTATCTCAAATTTCTTTTTTAAATTTTATAGTTTGGGCAAATTTCTATAATTAGTATGCATTTCCCTCTTAATTTTTTTTTTATTTAATAGTTAATATTGCGTTTAAAGTTTTTATTATGTAAAGCATTAATAAAAAAAAATTCTCAATTAGTGCCAATATTTGATTTTTTTTTAAAATTAAATACTTGTTTTTTACACTTAAATTTTACATACTTTTTACTTAAAAAAACATTGCTACATTTTCTTTTATTATCTCAAATACCGTACAATTTTATATACCGGCAGCTAATAAATTTTACTTTCATACAAAAAAATAAATAATGCAGTTCCGATGAAATTTATTCGGCCGTAATTAATTAAATTATAACTGTAGTTACAGTTCTAAATTCATTTTTTTTTTTAGGAAATTGCTTCGCTTTTACCTCTTTTTTTTCTTCTTCTTCTTCTTTTTCTTTCCCCTTTGAATATAAAAAAAAGAAACTTCCGCATCTGCCAAACCGCTTCTTACATCTTTCTATGCATCTCTTTGTACTTGCTTTTTTTTTCTCTCTCTCTCTTTTTTTGTGAAATCAAATCTCTCCTTTATTATTTTATTTTTTTTTATTCTTTTTTACCCTTTTTCTTTTTTCATCGTCTCCGCCGAAAAAGGTTGGGCCAACCTTGCCATTCGCCACCCATTTTTTCACCTGTATATTTTTTTTTTCTCTCTTCTTGTTCAAACATTTTCCGATCACAGGTGGCGCTACTAATAGTTAATAATTTTTTTATTTTATTTAATTTTTTTTTAACTCTTTTCTTTTTATTATCGAATGTCTAAAATAACAAAACACATTTTTTTTTTGCATGTATTTTTTCCAAAAGTCGACACTGACTCAACATTTTTTTCAATCTTCTAATTTGTATTCATATCTAATATGAAAATTGAGCGCCATCTGCATATCGTCTAGCCAAATCCCTCCTCATTATTATTATTTATTTTTAGAGATGTAATTCATAGTGTAATAATCAGAGCCGGACTTTTATACGTTAAGTATTCTAGATTAATGTCTACGAGAAAGAAAAACAAGAGAATTATTTATAAATAAAACTTTTAAACTGTTTTTTTTTTGATTTTCAAAGAGAAAAAAAATGTACAGGTAGATTAAATTTTTGAAGTCAAAATTATTCATATAAATTATGACAAAAAAAAAAAAAAAATGAATAAAATGAGTTGGTTCAAAAAACTCAAAATTTAAATACTTTTTTTTTAGGCGAATTATTAAAACAGTAACATTAAAACTTTTTTTGTAACAAATAAAAACAGATTAAGTTTCCATTCATTTAAATTTGAGTTGGTTAAACTTTAAAAAATACACGGTAGTAATAAAATCTTGGCAAATCAAAAAAATAAATAAATAAACTTTTAGGCAGCAAAAATTATCTTAAAAAGTTAAAATCTTTAAAAAATAAACTTAAAAATGAAAAACGCTTTAATTAAACATTTTTTAAATTTTCATATACGGTATAACTTCACAGGAGAATCTAAAAATTACCCTACGTAAAATCAAAATAACATTTATAAAATTAAACTTTCTTGCAAATTCAAATCTTAAATGAATAAGCAATTTATTTTTCAAAAATTTTCGTTATTTATTATTATTTTTCTTTTAATTAAAATTAGTATTCCATATTAAATTAGCTTGGGTCTAGACAAATCAAAATCCGGCTCTGACAATAACACTCGGATAAATATAACAGACACTTTTTTTTTATTAATAATTTATTTTTTATATGCAAATAATCGATTAAAAATTAGGCTTCCTTTAGTTGACAAAAAAATACAAGGTTGATGATGCTTGATTTTGAAATCCACCTGTGCGAATGTTTAGCGCATGGGGGCACTTCCTGCTACATCGAAATAAATTGCGGGAGAAAAAACAATTGATGTCACGTGGCTACAATTGGCGAGTTTGTAAAAAAAAAAAAGAATATATTTTTTTTTTACCTTGATAATGCTGGTCTAGACAGAGCAAATTTATTTTTCAATGAATTTTTTGCTGACGAGACGACTGGATTATTATTACTAAAATCAGCGGAAAATTAGTAAAAGCAGAGATAATTATTAACAGTGGAAAGTTTCGGTTAAAATCAGGGTTCAGTCCTCTCCTATGGCGATTGATTGAAAACATTTGTCAATAAAAAAATTACGGGTTTTTTTTTATTGTTTTTTCCCAAATTTCACAGGAATTAATTTTCTTTAAAGTTTGAAGAATTTGTAGTCGTATTTTCACTTTTTTATTAAACGTTTTTTTTAAATTTTTTTCCTTACAGTACTTATATGTATATTTATATTACTCTTTTATTATTTAATAAAAAATGTACTTATTTTTAATAACTTTATTAATATTTATTAAATTTTATTTATTGCAGTACAGTATTATTAAATATACAATTTTTATTTGTTTCTAAAACCCTAATAGAAAATTCAAATTCACTTAAAATTTATTTTAATTTTAATAAAATATTGGCCATGGTTTTTTTTAATGAAAATTATTCAATTATCTCGAGTTGTGAGTAAAACTATTTTTAAAAACTATAAATTTTAATCCATGCATTTGACACAAAATAACAAAAAGTTAACTATGTTTAAACTCACTTAAAAGTGACTTTTTAGAAGTAAGATGACCACAAGAATGTGATTCTGAGAGCCATAAGCTTCCATCTCATTGCTTTAAGATGCTTTTTTTTTACGTTTTTTAGCTAAAACTTCAATTTGAAACTGGTGTTTTCTGAAAGTTCTCAGCCCCATTACCATCGTGTAGATGAGGTCATTTTACATTCTCATATACCTGTACATTTTTCAACAAAAGTTCTTGAGTTGCAAGCATTTGAAAACCCTTTGAAAATCAGAAATTCATCAAAATACAAAGTATGTTTAAATTTTTTTGGAAGTGACTCTTTTAATGTAAAATGACTTCATGAACACGATACCGAGGTCCATAAGTCGATATCTCATCAATTTCAGGAGTTATTTAGGTTTTATCGTTTCTGAGCTGAAAGTTTGCTCCGTCCGGGTACTTTTTTGAAACTTCTCGGTTGAATAACTTAAAAACTAAAAGAGATAGAGTCTTGTTTGTTGCGTCATCGTGTCGAGGACGTCATTTTACATACCCATGTAAATTTTTATGCAAATCGAATCACTGGTTCTCGAGTTATGAGCAGTTGAATTTTTGAAATTCCCTTGTTTTAGCCTTCCCATTTGATAGAAACTCAGAAATGGGGTAA
>JAQGAZ010002202.1:0-19715 GCA_034692225.1 Polydesmus complanatus
CTCATCGGTAACTGCAGGTGAGCCAATCTCCTGGCAGACCCACAAAACCGAACTTTTGTTCATGAACTCATTGCCAACTGCAGGTGAGCCAATCTCCTGGCAAACCTACACTGTTGTTCATGAACTCATTGGTAACTACAGGTGAGCCAATCTCCTGGCAGACCCACAAAACCGAACTTTTGTTCATGAACTCATTGCCAACTGCAGGTGAGAAATTCTCCTGGCAAACCCACATTGTTTATGAACTGTTGAAAAATGAACATTGTTTATGAAAAAAAAATTAATCAAATTAAACCAAAATAAAAAAAAACAAAATTAAAATCTTTAAAATTACAAAAAAAAAAAAATATTTACAGTGTTAGCCCACATTTTATCAATAACAAAAAAATTCAAGCTAAATAATTATAGTGTAAAATAAAAATTTAGATCATGTGGAATCACCATGTATTAAAATTCATTAAAACACAAAAAGAGGACAAACAAGGACAGAGAAATAATAATTTAGTTTAAGCCTAAGCACATGTTCAAAAACTCAATGTGCTTCTCAATATATGTGAAATTTCAAAATAGTATATTTCATTTATCCATAAAAATTTATAATAGCACGTGCAACGGTAACTGTGTTACAATACAACAATTCCATTTTGTCTTAATTATGCTCAGTTTTAACCCAAAACACAAAAGAGAAACCATGCGGTCAAAATGTTTTTCAAAATCTAGCAAAATCTTTAAAATTTCCAAACATCCGCTATTTAAAACGCAGATGACATTTCCAAGGACAATTACTAAATAAGAAAATTAAAATATTTCCTTAAAATTTTAACAAAAATTAATTTGACTAAAAAAATTATTTAAAAAATTTGTTGATTGGAAATTACATCTACCTCAATTAAAATCTAAGCCAGCTCTGTCTTTTAAGCGGTGGCGCTGGTGTTGTTAGGAAGAAGAGAGCGAGGTTGAACCGCTCCATACTACGTATGAGAGGGCTCCAAGCGCTCCCATCCGCTTTGCATTAGACTCTTAAAAATCGTTCTATACTCTTGAAAGTCGTTCATTAAACTCTTAAAAGTCGTTCATTAAACTCTTAAAAGTCATTCATTAAACTATTAAAAGTCGTTCATTAAGCATTGAAATTTAGAAGCTAATCGATTATCGAATGGCGATAATATCAATTATTAATTTAGATTTTACATGTGGCTCCCACCAAACAGAACAGTACCAAAATGGTAATTAATTATAAATTGAAATATACAGTAGGCCAACGTATTGTGTAAAATGTTTTATGAAATTTTTTTCCAAAATATGAATGTACTGTGGTTCAGTATTAATTTGTTAGTAAATAAATAAAAGCTATAATTCTAACTACAGTATACAGTTCAGTCAATTATATACAGGGTACGCTTAAATATCGACATTTCAGCGTCAATGCGCCGTAATACGAAATTTTCAGTACATGTAGGCTACATTGTACAACAAAATCTACTGCATCACAAAAATTATTGATACAACGAAATTCGCAATAAATTGTATCTCCTTTTAGAGTGATATGACAATAAATTAAAAAAACAAAACTGAGCCATTTTCTTATAATCTATTGTCCCTATAAATGTCCAGCAAAGACCATCTGGTAGTTTGTGTAAGAATGCAAGGTTTTTGCATATGTCTTCGTCATCATCGGTGGTTTAATGAAATTTATAAGAAATTGTTTTTAACAGATTCAGGCAGAGGAAGCGTCGATACCTTTTTCATTATTTTATCTTCAATCTCCTTCAATTCTTCCAACTCTCCTTCTAGAATTTAATGCATTTCACAAGGTGGAAAATTATGAATTAATTTGAGTCCAAATAGCACGTTGATTGCGCAATTGAGAAACTACATTGACCAGAGCTAGGTGTTGACGCGATGGAGTTGGTAACCTTAAATTCAGTGTACTGTATTTTTTAAATTAACACTTTCAATGAATTAATGAACACTCACCAATAGTTACTTGATCACTGGTAGTTACTACGATAGTTAAGTGAAATTAAATATATTTTCCTATTCCTGTCAGGGAGATTGTCATTAGCGACATAGCGCGGTGTCATGCGTTCTCGGTGGGATACGAAAAATAAGGTCAGCATACAATCATTAATGGACTTGTTAATCATCGAATAAGCTTTAATTATTTATAGCGATAATAAACATTCAAATTCTTATGTCATAAGAAGTGAAATTAAGCATAAAAACTAGCAAGAAACCCCCAAAACTGTACTGGTGAAATAGAGTTCAAGCTACTAAATTGAGTTAAAAATCCAATATTATAAATTTACTGTACCGGTATATTAATTTCAAAACTTTTGGCCTTAAAATTCGAAATAAATTTTAAAATACTGTAGTGCACATGTATATTTAAAAAATAATAATTCGCCATCGTCTTAAAATTCTCCTAAATTAAAATCTGCGTCTTTAAAGTGCATATTACAGTAAAAAAAATTTTTTTTATTTTTGTTTTATCACGAGCAAAAATACTAGTAAAGGTTGAATTAAATAATTCAAAGTTAAAGTGAATTTTTTCTTAAGCCTTATTATGTTTAATAAACCATTCTTCGACTCCTACATGAGGCTACATCATATTTAAAAATGTCATCCACCGGTTCAAGCACTGTTATTAATCATAAATATCGCTTATGTAGGTTCAATTGGTAAACATTCCAATTTCAATTTCCAAATGGACTTTTAATAAGGCGAGCGATATAAACTCGATTTGCAAAGCAAATGATTTAATATCACGAACAAACACCGTTTTAAATATTCGAAAACAAACCGACGAAAGAGGAGGCAAAGGAATCGATACTTAATGGCCCGTTTGCGGTTAGGGCAGAAACCTGAATTCGAAATCAAGAGCACTTCATTTAATTGAATCCTTTACTTCATTAGCTAAGAGAAAACTAAATACATTTCATTAAATAAACTCCTCAAATTACTTATTTTCAAGTATACCGGTATTTTGAAATACGCCAACATTTTCTTTAATGACTTTGATTTGAATAATTTTAATCGTAGATCATTTATAATGTAAATCAAAATGTGAAATTAAAAAAAGGAAATTTTGATTTTATTTAAAAAAAAAATAAATAAATAAGAAATGATTTGAAAACCAATATTTTTCAAGGAATCCAAGTACCGGTATTGCTCCGGAGTATTAAAATGTTTTTAATTAAATCTGGAATCAAAGTTTTATGGCCTATTTCATAGAATAAAAAATTGCAATTTCTATATAAAAAATAAATCAATTAAAAAAAATTGCAATTAAAAAAGAATATTGAAATATTTCTATTAAAATAATGTTTTTTTTTTTCTTATAAGAAAACGAATTACGACTTGAATGTTTGATAGTAAGTGATTAATAAGTACTGTACTCGTAGTTGTTTGAAAAGGAAATCAGCAAACGAGTGAAACGTTTCGAAATAAGTACAATAATAATGCATCAAGATAAATAGTTTAATTAGTTTCACTTCCGTAACTATTTCGGCTTTCATTCAGACTTAATCTCCCTTTCTTCGCCTTTCTAAATAAACGATAGACGGCAAATGAATAGAAATAATC
Source organism: Polydesmus complanatus (assembly GCA_034692225.1). NCBI lineage: Eukaryota > Metazoa > Arthropoda > Diplopoda > Polydesmida > Polydesmidae > Polydesmus > Polydesmus complanatus. The sequence continues at coordinate 3,586 of JAQGAZ010002202.1, forward strand.
ACGAAAGGAAAAGAAAAAAAACTCATCAAAGTTGATTTTAATTTTTAATCCCCATCGGAAGCAGCGTTAAAAACGCAAATCCCTCTTTTCAAACATCCAGAAAAAGAAAAAAAAAAAAGAGGATACAATGAATGCTAATTATCACCATAAAGAAGTTCCGTTGTAAAAAGTGTCAGATTTTTCCACCCTCCCGCTTCTCGATTCATTTCTTAACGACGACGCAGTTAATACGAAACAATATCATTTAGCATAAAACCTATAATAACGATTGTCAACGATGATGACTACAAATTATATAGTCAGGTCTTCCGCCCCCTTTTTTCTTATCCCCCACTTGATCCGCTTCGGAAATTGGGGTAGAGACGGAGAGGGAACGATGCTTCCAAATTAAGATAATTTAAGAATTAATATAAATGGCAGTCTAACCGGAGATGACAACGTTAATCGATATAGCTTTATAGGTTTTTACTCGTCAAACACTTTTGAGGGTAGTAACTTTTAAACGCCAAAATTAAGAAATTCGGCATTATGTGTAAAAAAAAACTATCTCGTTCGGCGAACGTTAGAAACGCTTGTAAAGTAATGTAGTAGTTAATTTTTTCAAAAGATAATTGACTGTTACTAGGCTTCGTTCGCACAATTTAAAAATCAGTAGGCCCAGTTAAAAACTGGGACAGAGAAAAAAAAATCGAATTTTCTAAAGTTATTATACGTCGTGTAAATTCAGTCGAGTAAACGGTTTTTTTTAAAAAAAAATTTAAATTGATAATCGAAAAATAAAAGTTGGAAACTGAAATCTTCCTTTAACTAAATTCATAAAAAAGGGATTTTTAATTTAAAAAAGTGTTTTATTTGTTTATATTTACTATTATTTAAACTTTAAACAACTTTCAATTTTTGATGTTTATAACCAATAATTTTTATTAAAAAATTAAGAATGGTAAGTATAATAAAGTTTTAATAAATTGTTTTAAGCTATTTGCTAGTAACCAAAAATATAATTAAGATTCAAATCGGTTACATTCTTAAATTATTATTTATTATGTTTATTTTAAAACTAATTAAAATCTATTTTTTTTCAAAAAATATTTTATCCAAATTGATTTTATTAACAAAAGTTTTGATTAAACAATTACCGGTATTAAAAATAGTCTCAAAATTATGTATTACCTTATGTGCTTACTACATTTTAAATATTTTATTTAAAAAAAAAAACCCCAACAAGCAGGTTTCATCCCTTTTTATAAACTTAACTATATTTTTTAAAAACGCATATATGAAGTAGGCCTTCAAATTCAAACTACATGCATTCTATTTTTTTATAGATTTAATTGTAACGAATATTTTGAACGTTTCCGAGACATTGCTCGCGTGATCTCTCTCGTGTTTCTTCTTACTCCACCGGTAACGTAATGACTTTATCTCCCATTCAAAAGCCTACAATTAACGATAGATAGAGTGAGCGAGACTAAAAGACGAATATAATAATAATAATGATGAGGATAATAAAAAGTGCTGGCGGATTTTTTTTTTTATTACTCAGCCATTTAGAAAGTGCCCAAACCCAATTCTCTCTCTCACTCTCATCATATCTCACTCCTCCCCATCCCTACCAACCAAAAAGAGAAAGAAAAATTTTTACGTGGTGCAATTCATACCAAGCAAAACGTATGGAAATTATAATACACTATACGTATATTATATAATCCATTATTGTTATTATTATTATTACTAGATTGTATATAGGAAGCCAAGTTTTATTCCTAAAGACGATATAATAATAAAAATCTCGGTGCGCAAATTTCGCGTAATTATTTTTTCTACTCTCCAATGTCATTAAGCTTATTGTCTTAAATTATGCAAATTAATGAAGCAATCCTTGTTTTCTTTGATGATTATGTTTAGAAATAAAGAGAGAGAGAAAAAGGGGCGAGGGAGATAGAGAAACAGTCTTATCGCTTTCTTTTTCGAAATGCCATTTTCTTCTTGAGTTTTTTATTTTTTATTTACACAAATCGGTTTCGTGCCTCAGTTTACGTTACGTTTCTATAGCGTATAGTGAAACAGAAAGGTGGGAGGGGTAAAAAAAAAATCTACTAACTACATATTTAATGTCGATCGATGTAACTTCGTAGGCAATTATATATATTTATTTTACGTTGCTGTAAGTTTGAAAAGCTTGGCCCAACTTAAATGAATTTTTCTTTCGTTTTTTTTTTTTTTCTTTCTCTCCGGTTTTTTCGGTCGCTGCTTTAGGCCTATCCCTAAAAATTAAATTGCGGTTGGGCTCAACTTTTGAATCGATTTTCCTGAAACCTAAACACAAGCTTTGAGATTTTTTTTTTTTTTTGTATTTTTTTTTTATTACCTCACCCACCCCTCTCGTTTCTTTCTTTGCTTTGGCTTTCGAACCGTGTACATAGTAAATCTGTTTTGCTGCAAAAACGAAATCGAGGCTGATTAATTATTAAACTTTCATTGGGCTTTGAGTTAGAAATGAAGGAGAATGGTAGATGTGGTAGGTACCTGGTGGATATGTGTACACGTAGCTTCTGACTTTTTTTTTTCCTTCTTCTTCGTCGTCTCTAGCTCATATCATTAGACCAGAATATACGAAGGTCTGAAAACTCGTGGGGTTAGGTGAGTCTAAGTAGCCACTTTTACTCAAGATATATATAGTATTAATGCTATAAATTCATCTTACTGTATGTAGAGGAAAACGCATCAGAAACCCAAAGTATTCCAATGATAATAAAAAACAACAACTTTGAGGGTAAAAGAGAGAACGATGGAATTGTATTGATTATTCATGCTCAGAATCAAAAAGTGAGAAAACGCAAAAATAAAATCTATCGTTTAAATTAGTGTTAATTCAAATTGGTTTATGTGAAATAAAAAAATATATATTAACTACGCGTATAAAGCATTAAGTGAAATTTTTGCTATGCTACTTTCATAATGCTTTTAAAATGAACAAACATTAAAATACCTGATAAAACAATTTCTTAGGTGAAAACGAATGCATCATAAATCTTTTTTTTTTTTAATGTGCCGGTAAAGTAAAAAATGCGTCATTAAAGAATTTCCAAATAAAAATTGAGTTGCTTTTGGTTATTATAACTGTAAAGTAAATATTAAAAACGAAGATCTTCTTTATTGAAAATTGTCTATAAAATCTATTAAAATAAAAAAGGCTTAATACAAACGCCTCGCTTTGCACCACTACAGTATTTAATTACCATCAGAATTAATCCACTTTGCGTCATCGTATTGTCTCTAGCAATAGACATCGCCCCATCGTACATATTTTCTATTGCTTTCTATGATCTTCTACTCCATATTCTCAAATTTTACAACTTTGCCGTAATTTTGTTTTCCTTTCGAAAGAATTTATTTAGGGTTGCTTTTAAAAGGCTTTTATTAAGTTTGTAAACATCAACGGTAAATTTTTTTAGAACGTATTTTATGCTCCTCACGTGCTTCCTAACGTTTGTGATTTTCTTAAACATCATATTGCTATTGCTTCGCTGCCCAATTACTATCAGACCACGCTTTGCATCACCATATTTTCGCTTTTGCTTCATTTTTATCACTGGATTTGGCCAGTTTTGCTCTTATTTTCGCAGTTGCATATTTCCCCACTTTTTTTTTCTTTTATTAAAAAACTTTATTGCTTAAAAAAAAAACTTTTATAAGCTTTTATAAAGGTAAAAAGTAGTGTTTTGTAAATATTTTTATCCAATCTACTTTATTAACATTATTGGTAATATTTATGAGGTGGAAAAATAAAATACAATTAAAGGAAAAAGTGGTGCGCCATACCACGAACTTATATTCGGTGTTTACTCGCGCTCCGTTTTGTAGCTGTTATTCACTTTGCATCTTTTCGCGTTGCATCGCATTTTTAAAGATGCATCTATGATGTAATGTGTATGTGAGTAACAAATGAAAATCTATTAGCCTACACTGTAGCAGAAAAAAATAGTGCAGCAACGCCGCTTTGGAGATCCCTAATTAATCCAAAAACCTGGGAAATTCCCTCAGTTATTTTGATTCTGATTAACATGTTATACTTTACCGGAAAAAAAAAATAATCGACAATTAGGTAAGATTAAGAATAAGATCTGTAATGCAGTAATTCTTTACAGTAATTCTTTACAGTATTTTATTTTTTGGTTGAACACTAAGAATTTTAAAATAAAAATGTATTTTAAGATAAAAGTAAATAAAGTGAAACGTGAACCGGCATAGTCATTTTTAAATTAAACAATAACAATTAATAGTAATAAAATATTCTAATAAAACTTAATTATGTACTGTAATTGGAAGTAGACCCGCTTTGAATTATTAGATTAGAAATGTCTTTATTTGAATACTGTAATTTATTGTCTCATCGGTAAAATTAGAACCGGAACCCAAAAACGTTTTATGCTCAAAACATGCTCAACTTATATCTTTTTACAAATTTCTTTAGCTAAAAGAGTAAAGAGGACCCCATTAATATTCTTTTATACGTGTATTTTATCAAATTATTTTAAAAATGAAGAATGTTTGCCTAAATAAATTTCCACCATAATGAAATCTATCTACGAGTCACGAGGGGAAAAGTGAAAAAAATCAATAATTTGATAATGATTCGCTTTTTTGAACACTATTAGTTGAAATCGAGGTATAATTTATAATCTTTCAGTGCCTCTTTCGCGCTTTTCTTCTTTTTTTTTAATAGTGTTCGGCGCATGCTCTGTTTATACATCATCGCGCAGCAGTGCCGAAGTCAATTTGCGTGTTAGGCGACAGTCACGGCTGCAAAATTAAGATATACTCCATGAATTATGTGGCAATTTACATCTTTCGACCTCAATCTCAACATCTTCACTCACTCAGGCAATATACTAGCGCGCCACTCTGATATATAATGCATGACACATTCATAATAATCTCTTCCATAATACACAAGGTGGTGATACTGGGCGGGTGGAGTTATATAAACAATGCTCAAACAGCGCCTCGCCTAGATGAAACCCAAATCTTCCGCTTTTTCCACGTAATAATATAATACTGTACACTGACAATATATGCGTTTTATCCGAGGTATAATTGCCACATCCGACAGTTTACCTCATTGGTAGGTGACACGCAAGCGCACTGCAAAATATAACAGTGATAAAATGTTGATATAACGAAACTTAGCGGAATGTGGGAGGGCACAATTTGATTCATAGTATAAATATTTTCTTGTTAAAAAAAGAAAACTAGGTATCGTAGCAAAAATTGATTAAAAATTATACTGAAATTTTTTTTTTAAAAAAAGTTCCTAACCTTAACAGGTTTTTTTACACCATTTTCCCACTTTATAAAATCTAGTATAAAAAGTTACAAATACAATAGAAACCCTTTAATCTGGCAGGCTCGGAACCGAAAGTTAAACGGATTAGAGAATTTCCCAAATAACAGAACCCAGACAACATGTAGCCTATACGAAAATGAATAATTTTATACGGTATAAAAACCAATTTAATATCAAATAATAGGCCTACGTGGATAATAATTTCTGAAGTTTATTTGTCCATATTAAGCCAACTTATTCATCATCTTGATAGCCACTTTTAGTTGCAGAGACTTTTCAGTAAAATTTCGGTTTTGAGAGGCCGGCCGGATAACAGAACCTGTCGGATTGAAGGTTTTTACTGTACGGTAATGTTAATAATGTGTCGCGCATGAAAAGTTATTAATCTTCACCTTTTATGGTAAGCTTATTGAGATTGTTTTGAAAACAATAACATTTTTTACAGGAAGAAACCAAACTTTGAATGCAACTTCGAAAAAACAAAGCAAAAATAATATTGAATTTTTGTGGAAAAAACGACGCAATAGCGATAAAATAAAGATGCAAAACGAGGTCGGTTAAGCAGTAAAACAATAGCAAAATCCTATAAAGCGAGGTGCATCCTAAATTAAAACTACACATACTGTATTTGTAAATTTGATTCCACGGTACGGTTTTTCTACAAAATGTAATGATTAACAAGTTTTTCAGAATTTTTTTTTTTTTAAAAAACTTTAATAAAAAATAATTTTGCTGTTTCAAAATTCGCTGTACTGACACTTCCCCGTAATAATAAGAAATTCGTTTCATTTCAACTTAGTCGCTTTAAACGCTTTTTGAATCACAAGTGACAACGTTATACACTGTACACATAAAATGTTTTTTTTCTCACGAAATAAAAAAAGAAAAAAATCTCACTAAACCCTGATAAAAAAATGAGATCAAAAAGTCAACAAGGAATGATATTTTGGAATAATAAAGTGGGTGCAAGCAGGGAAGCAGACAGCACGTGCTTTCCCCCTTTTCTCATTGTGTAGAAAAAGTGTGTGACAGAGAACCCCTACACTCACTATCGCTAACACGAAGCAATTGAAAGTATACATTGTTATCATTAATGCCAAGTACTACCACCAGAGGGACTCACTAGTTGTAACACGTACACCTATAGCTCGCTAATGTCTTTCTCTCTCTCTCACGCGCTCTCTAAGCTTTATAAATACCATTTTTATTTGATCATCATCATCAACTTTATCGCACAAAAAATCTATATTTATATTGTACATAGGCAAGACTAACTCTGAGTCTCTGAGAGAAAGGGAGAGAGAGAGATAGAGAAAGAAAAAGTGAGAGAGGGAACGAGAAAAGTGGTGTAGATAAATCTGCAATTTTCTAAGTTGAGAATATAATGAGGATCTATATCAATGCAATTATCGCTCATCCATACAAACTTATAGCTAAGTTAAATGCATCCCTAACCACCTCATCTTCCTCCTCCTCCTCTTTCTATCATCGTCTACCACCTAAAGCTTAAGCCCACTTTCCTTTGAAGGAAGAAAAAAAAAATGTCTTTAATTTTTCTTTACTGTTTATTCTTTCTCATTTTCTCTTATGAATATGATTAATCGCAATCTAGATTCTGTAATAAAAAGGTTTCGACTCGAGATTATTTCACTTGTTATCTTCTAATTAGTCATCAGACTCATCTCGCAGCATCTTTCTTTCAAAGATGATTTTCTCTTTCTATCTTATTTTTACGCTGAAGCTTAAAATAGTCTTCTCACAAATAAGAACGCAATGGTAGCACTTTTATTTTTAATAATTTGATCTTCAATCAATATTATTAATTGATTCTTTCTTTTTTTTTTTTAAAAAAAAAACAACAAATTAACAAATCGTAAATAAAAATTTAAGTTAGATGCAATTAAAATTGATTTCATAAAATAATAAAAAATTAAAATTTATATAATTTTATAGGATACATATTTATGTAAATGCTCAGTAAATTACTTAATTAATTTTCTATATAAGATTATAATATTTCGACTTTTGTTTTTTCTTTCTTAATGAGTAAAAGACATTTAATATTAATTTAATAATTTTAGCTTAATTTCTATTTAGTTTGTGGAGAAGATCTAAGATAACGGTACTGTATTGAATTACACCATCCAAAATTATTATAGATTTAATATATTAGAGTCTCGATTCTCCGGACGTGTTTTATAGAGAAATCATTTTAAAAAACTAAAAAAAAAAAAAAAAGAGTAGGCCTACCAGAATCGTGGTGGTCATGCATAATGTATTGTTTTTAAGTTTTAACATTGTTTCTACCTTTGTTATTACTGTATACTATATTTAGATAAAAAATATTACTGTATTTTCCATTTTCATTAAAATTTTAATAAGTTCATGCAAAAAAATGGCTGTTTTTTTTTAATGCAATTCCATTATCTGAATATTTGCGAATCCGGGCCCCTGACATCTCCGACCTGTCCGGATAATCGAGACTCTATTGTATATCAGTAAATTATTTTAAATAAGCTTTTCAAATGCTAGTTTTTAAGTTTTTAACTAACTATTAAAATTTGTAATTGGATATTTTAATCGTACAAAAAAATTTTTTTTTTCCTCTAAGACTCTAACAAAGTATTAGCAAGATAATGTGTTTGGTTTCTAAAAGTGAATTGTTAAACGAACTGTCGTTTAACGCAAAATGATAAAATGTCTTAAAATAACTTTTAAAAACTCAAATAACAGTAAAAAAAAAACATTTTTCTTTGCACTGTTTTTAGTTTTTAAGTCTACAAGTCTACGAGACGATAAATTGAGCAAGTAAATGATAAAACTTTTAAAATGTCCCTTCGAAAAAAAAAATCGAATTTAGTGAAGAGTTATTTGACACCAAGTCCTTTGGGTCCCAATTGCCTCATTTGTGCGCTTGTGCGTGAGCCTTCCATTATTTGCCCACTTAACGTCGGACGAAAAATGTCTTTAAGATGACCATTTCGGTATAGGAATTGTACACAGTCAAACGACAGCGGAGTGACTATCAAAGCCATCAGGTGAAGATTCAACTCGGAAAAAAAAAACGGAAGAAAAAAAAAAAAAGAAGAAAAAGAGAGAAAAAGCCAAACCGCCTTCTGTAGTTATAAAGATCAAATGGCAATTTCATTTATATTTGAGTCATTAAAAGAGCTCTCGTGCTCGACAGTCGACTGGCGGGTTCGGCGAGATAAAAATCCCATCGCTACGTTCGATGCTGCTGCTGCTCATAATAAACCTATTTTAAAAACACGCCTTCAGCCATCTTTTTTCCTCGAATAAATGCAGATGCAGACGAGGAGAGACGAAAAAGAAGAGCTAGCGCGAGCTGTTAAAACGGCTTAATTTTGATGAACTGCGAGATACCTCATCATTTAACAAACTCATTTGCTAATCGCATTAATTAGCAAAAGAGGATGGTAATTAAAGAGAAGCGGCGATGGAATCAATTTGTCACTGTCTATTCACGGCTACCGTATAGTCTTTTTCTAAGACAAGCAATCGAGTCCGCGCCTATTAGTTATGTACTAAATTGGTGCTAATAACTTATTACCGTCGTCTTGCCGAATGGCCTATTTAGTCCTGGGAGGCTGAATAGAACTTAACTCCACATTTTTCATCAGCGCTTAAGAAACTGCAGCTGAGATGAATAGAAAAATAAAAGAAGAAAAAAAAAAAAAAAAAGTGGAAAAAAATTGCTCTGTCAAGATGACAGATCGTTAAGAAAAGTTCAAATTTCACTTTTATCTACACGTGCATCGTTGTCGTCTGTTGTGATTTATTTTCATACACGCTATTCACGTGATTTACTATTATTCAAATAGTATACGACTTTTCTTATTTTTAAGAAAGTTGGCAGAAAATTAGAAAGAGATTGCGCCATTTCACCACGAATTAAATTATTTATTTCGGAGAAATAACTCGTATATTTTTCTCCGTTTTTGACATTTCTCTCTCTCTCTCTCTCTCTTCGTATCTGCATTTTTACATTAATCGATGCTTCAACTTATTTGAAAGCGATTTGCGATAAAATATGAGTTTGCCTTTCAGGCTTCAACGTTTTCATTTTAAAGGCAAATCGTGCGTCATATTTTTAGAATTAAGTTTGTATTATCGAAAATTATGCCTTTCAGGTAAACACAATTTTTGTATTTAATACAACGATCAAACTTATAATCAGATTAAGAAAGAAAGTTTAATTATCTTTAAAAATACGATTGATAGATCCACATAAAAATTTAAGAGCGGAAATAAAAAGTGATGTCAGTACTATGAACCAAATTTCAAGAAAAACAGGTTTAATTTGCTGAACATGTTTTTATTAATAAGAGATAAGTCAGTTATGTTATACTTTCTCATAGTTATCTTTTATAAAAAATATCAAAATAAAATATTCTTAAAAACTGAATATATATATATATTTTTAAATGAAAATGTTTAAAAAAAATTCAAGCAAATATGAAATTATAAATGCCTTTGAACACCTGTAAAAGGGGCACCGGGACAATCATTTTACATGTCACGTTGCGAGCAATTTATCCACCAAATTAGAGCAAATAGCACGTTTTTTTTTCTATTTCGTTTTAGAATTACACCCTTTTTAAAGAAAAATACCAATTTTTGAAAATAGTACTTTCACCCCTGTTTATTTCCACTCTTTCATTATAAAATTGTTATTAAATCTTTGAAAATGATTTGAACATGACTAATGACATAACTACCATTATAAATAATAATTATTGCGTGTACAGTATCTATATTTATTTTTAAAAAACTTTCTTATTGTTGAAAAAAAAAAAAAAGGAACATACCGGTAATCTTGTTATAAAACAAAATTATGCAAAAAAAACCTCATTGAAAAAAAAAATTAATTAAAATTGAATAAAAACAATTTTAAAGTTTTTCTTGAAAATTAATTCACGTTACGATGTAAAACTAAATCGAATTTGGATTTTAAAAAACTAGTTGACATTTTGATGTAATTAATACGAATTTGATCAACGAGTATGAATTATTGTTTGAAAATGTGTTCGCACAATTTCCTAGGCATAGTGTTTGCTAAAAACCATTATAGATAATATTTATTAAAAAAAATCTGCCAAAACGCAGTTAAAATTATTACTCGTCAGGATTAATAAAAATTATGTCAACAATTTTCCAATTGGAAGATCGTTAAAATTCGAAAATGTCAAACCTAAAATAGACTACTTTCGTAATACCATAAAAATAATGTTGTTTTTAACTTGTTTATTAGTGAAAAGCAGAGGCAGACACATAAATTTTTAGTAGGAGATAGAAGGAAATAAAGAGATTCAAGTGTCAACACAAAATTAAACGTCTAATTCTCGTACAAAAGTGTTTGAATTCTTATAAAGTTTCGCAATAATACTAACTAATATTCCAGCGTTGTTAAAGGAAAAGTGTTTGAAATGTCATCACGTCTTGAGTCCATGTGTTCAAACAGGATGAAAACAATTTTCATGTAAACGATGAAAACATTTCCCCAAGTGTTTCTTTCCTCCAAATATTTCTTAAAAAGACGTGTGGGGAGGTGATTTGAAAGTGGGTGGGAAGAAAATTAGGAACAACCACACTGTCACCTTCCCTCCCTCCCTCCCAAGAAAAAAAAATCAACTGTTGTTGCCACCACATTTTCTTTCAACGGGTGTAATGAATTCGCCATTTTCCAGTTGAGTGCGAATGTAATTAGTTTTGAGCGATTGGGGTTGAAAAAAGTGGAATTTTGGGATTCGAGCCACAACATGAATCGTCTTTCTACCACTTAACCGTGTTAGACTTAACGATAATTAAAAATACCGAAACGCTGACAACTCGCTTTAATATTTTTGCACGGCAGACGTCGAACTTTCAAGTTCTTTTTTTTTAAAAAAAAACTTCTTTTTTTAGTTCTAGTGTGCACCATATGCGCATGTGTTGACCATGTTCACTACTCACCATCAGCTGATAGGAGTAAATACGTAATCTACTGGTATTTCAAAAAAAAAATCAATTTTGAACGTAAAAATTTAAATAAAAAAATGTAATAAAATTTAAGTTATGCTAAATTAGTTCTGCTAAATGTATATTGAGTTTCTCAATTATTGATAGAACTTATCGAACTGTAAAACGAATGTAATGAAATGATTTTCGCTCACTAAATATGAGCGCTAATAAAAAATATATATTTAACTAGTTGAAGCGACATTAATTAGTTTTGTTGACGCTAGATAAATTCTAATTTTTAATTAACATTTACAGCATTTTTAAAAAAATTAAAATTGGAATCTTTACACTGTTGGTTAATTTTCATTTTTTTGTTAATTTTTCGTGTGTATTATTTTAAAATACCTGTATTTCAAACACTCGATTTGGTTTAGTATCGCTGTTTTAATCGATCAATTTAACTTAATGTTTACATTTCCGGAGTAACTAAACTACTGTAATATCAATATTTATTATATTTTGTGAAAAGTAATTTATATCATGAGTTATAAAATCATTAAATTAAGTTAGACTCTATGATTGTATATTAGTCGGCAGAAAACATCGTAACCAGTTAATTGACTCAGTCGTAGCGTATCAATATTTAACTACGTTATACAGTACTAAAATTTGTATAAAAAAAAAATAGTTTCTAATTGAATACACTTTTTTTTGTTAGTTTAAAAATCGAAATTGGCCATTATCTTACAGTTCAATTTGAAATTCAGTAGGCTACATGCGAAATAATTAAACAACGGCTTTGAACTTAAATTTTAGTTACGTATTAGTTACCTCTTTATTATTATTAATATACCTGCATTTAATATTTAATTAACGAAATTTTGTAAAAACTTAAAACTTTTAAGCAGATTTTAATAATAAGCTCAAAAAATTGCACATAAAATTGAGCAAGTATACTGCAGTAAGTACAGTATGTAATCAAAACTGATTCAATATAAGGTAATGCGCTTCCACAAAGGCACGAGACATTTTGAGGCCTATAAAGTTAAAGTAAATAATTTTTTTTATATTAGTATTTCTTGGAGTTAAAAAAATGAACGCTGACATGAATTTTTTGAGTAAAAATGAAATACATTTACAGTACAGTAATAATAAAATCAGTGAAAAGTGGAATTGTTTTTAGATACTGTAACTGAACAAAATTTAAATACCGGTCCCGTTTTTTAATAAAATATTTTTTGCAAAGTAAAATACTCTTACAAAATAAATTATTTTCAATGTATGCCTACTGAAAAAAAAATTTATTAAAGCAAATTCATAATTTTTTGAAATTTTCTAATTAGCGGTACCTACCACCATAATTAGTATTTCAATAAGTTCAATAACTCAACTACTGTATAAAATAATTAATACAGTACTCGTATATTATGGGAAGAGAAAGGATTGTGTTTCATTGTGGCTCATACGACAATTTCCTAATCCAAACATCACAAATTTTGTTTTTATACATATCTAATTCTACATAATGCCATAATGTATTAATAAATACCCAGTAAGCACATTTATACGGAGTAGTTTAAAAAGATAAGTTATGAAAATCGTAAAAATAAAAAAAAAATGATATTTGACCGTCCAAATAGGCCTACTGTACAATCTTTTTACTATAATAACATATTCATTAACAAAAAATAACACTCAATGCATCTTTCACGATAAGCTTACAAATCATCATCAAGTTTCGCGACATTTTTTTTAAGGGTTAAAATCGATTTCATAGTGTTCTCTATTTCAAGGTGGTCCATTCCCCCCCCCCTCCCCCCCTGAGCTTAACAGTATACAAAAGACATAATATGCAGTATATTTAGCTAAGTGTAATAGATTTGCGCAGTTAATTGTCGTGTGTTTTTGTGGGTGAAATGAGTCGACTTGTAGGCCTACTCTCGATCCCAGATGAATCCAACTAAGGCGAGTGGAATAAAAGAAAAAGCGGATTTGAGTGTTTTGAAAATCAAGTCGTCGTTTTGAGGTTGCAACAGTCATTAACTCTTCAAACAATAGTAAAAATGCATGAGTGCATTATACCGTATACAGTAAGCTTATATGGTCGCCAGTTACGTTGGGGTAGGGGAGATTGATGGGCTCGCACAATCACCGACCGGATCTACTTAAACGATAGAATTCACCCGCTTGGCTTTAGGCCATCAAAACACTTATACATAAGTTAGTATACACGTTAGAGATTTATAAAGACGAGCAGTTACCAAACCAACTCTACTTTATACCAAACACTAAATATTGACCACATCCGCTACGAAAGTCGTAAATATTACAATAATCGTACTTTAAGTTTGCTGCACAAATCTATCATTTAAGATAAATGTAGCTCAACTATTTAAAAACAAAAACTAAGTGACATTTAATATAATGCAATGTGGTGCATCTGTTAAAAAATGCATTAATGCGGAAAAACCCTTCTAAAACGAACGCTCACAGTATCAAACTCTCAGTAGATTATATTATAAAAAAGTTTTTTGGAAGAAATTTCATGTTCCGGTAATTTAATTTTAATAAAACGTAAAAAAAAATATTTGACAATCTTACGAAATTCTCAATTTAATGAGCAGAAATTGATCACTGCATCATAATTAATTTTACAAAATAAGTTTCAGATGAATTTCAAATTTGTTTTGATTATGTATTAAAATATGGTATTAAATGTTGTAGGCCAAAATAATATTTTTTTAAAAAATTATTCCATCATACTGTACATTGTATTTATGAAAATATTATTATTATTATCGTATATATAAGTTCCTAGTTCAAGTTGCATTTTTATAGAATTTTTGTATTAATACGAATAAGAACATTTTTAGTTTATCGACAAAAGCTTTAGATATACTGTAATACAAAAATAATTTATCAAAATTCCTAACTTTATGAAATTTTTATTAATAAATGATTTTTAAGCGCATTTCAGGCGCTTTACATTATTATTAATACGAGGTATTTACTACGGAGTATTTTTTAAATGGAAGCAGGAAATTTACAGATAGGAGAACTGTTATTCAGTTTGCATCATTTCGATTTGCATTACCTTTAAAAAAAAGTGTACTTTATCTATGATGCGAAGCGCGATCTAGGAGTGTATAAGAACACACCCTCCTTCACCTTCCTTAAAATACAGTACTTTATACCGTACTTGAAAACAGTTAAAAAAGTAAATTAATAATTATTTCTTAAATATCCTAAATAGCTAACAATAACTTTAGATACCGGTAATTAATAATAATTATTATAATTGGGACTATGATAAATTATTTTATAATTTTTTTTCCTCACGAATAATTCGGGCCTTTTATTATTATTATTATTTTCCCTCCACTTATTTTGCAGCGCCTTCAAAATTGAATTAAATGAGGCCAGCCAGGCTCCGAGTTAAGTGTGAGAAATGTGCCTTCTGCCTTCGATTTGCATCTAACACCCTCTTAAAACGAAATTCGGAATACAATAAAGGATTATCTTCTTACATACATTACGAATAACGCGAACACCATTTAAAATACAATTAAAACCAAATCTTTATCAGAATGCGAGAGTTTTCAACAATCTCTTTTCCTTTTCAAGTGCCAATTTGCAGCCGATAAAATTAGATTTTTATATGTTTAAAGAAATAAGCTATTAGTGTAAAAAAAAAAATCAATCAACACACGACAGCTTCTTCTTTTAGGTAATCGATCAAAAACAATTACTGTATTGCGCATATTTTTTTTCAAAAAAAAAAAAATAATAATAATAATTGATATAATAATTTTTAATTCCGATTTCTTTCTATTATTCTAATAGTGTCGCTGCATTCGAAAATTCATATTATAATTAGTTACAATATTTAATATTCGGACAGTATGAATAAAAATATAAGTTTGGTTACCATGACAACCTGAGCTAGATTGGTCAAGATGGGGCAGCAAAAAACTCAAAAGTATTCACAGTTCTAAAAATGCTGCTTTTGGGAGAAAGTAAGGCGGGTTGGATAAGACACCGCTGTAACGTCCCCTGATCCCTTATATTAATACAGTACCTGTACCGGTATTGAAGTCAATCTTGATAAAACAAAATTCTTAAAGTTTTTGTGTTTCTTTCTTTTTGAACTTTCTTATCAAATATTTATTTAACTGAGACGACCAATCGCCTTCGAAATAATATTTTTGATAAGTAAATGTTGAATGACCAAAATACTAATAAAGCAAACTACTGCACCTACATCGTAGAATAAAATCTGTTCAATGGGGGGAAAAAAACAAATTTTCTCTTCTTTAATATAAAGAATGTTTGCCAATGCGTTCGGATAGCATAAAATGTTTGAAGTTTCATGCATATCTAATAATAAAACTAAAGCAATGAAAATTCGTGGAATCAGCTTATTCATATCTACGGTATATGTAGACTTAGTTTAGGTTATAGAAACGCCTGAAGATCAACTTTCCAATGATAATAAAAACATTTTTTCCCCTCGAATAAAATCGCCTTGTTTTCCTCATAAAACTTAAAAAGTTAACGTTGAATGCGCAATCTTTACGCAGTGACCCAAACGAAACATGATACGGAGCGATATTGAAATATTTAATATAAACAGAAGAACGTTGCTGAATAATTTAAAAATATACTGTGTATATATTTTTCTAAACTTTTGATAAATAAAGTAGAATTTTTACTCTCAAAAAACGAATAAACAGCCGCTATATTGTTATAAATGTCATTCACAATATTTTTTTTTTTAAAAAACCTATTGATTATTTTTCATCTATTTAAATTTATAGAACTT
>JAQGAZ010002203.1:0-19712 GCA_034692225.1 Polydesmus complanatus
CTTATTTATTTATACATTATTTATTGCCTCTGCCGTATCTACGGCGACAAATTTTAATAAAAAAAAAAAAAAAAAAAATTGATTTATGATTTGAGTATTAGCATTTTCGTAGATGCGCCGATTTATTTTCTAACAACTTAATTTCGCATGTTCTAAAGAAATCAAATTCGTTAATTAATTAACATTAGTTTGAAAGAATTTATATATTTTAATTAGTTGTTTAAAACTCCCCTTCTCTCCCTCATTGGTTGAAAACAGTTTTAAGGACAGTGTTAATTATAATCGCAGAATAAATAAACAATTAATTGTTACTTTCAATGGTGAGTTTTATGCAAAATAATGGAATTTAATTAGGATGACTGCCGAATTAATTAAGATATAATTATTGATTAACTGGTTAGGAACAAATTTCGAAATTTTTGCGTTATAATAATTAAGTCGGATTTTAAGTACTATGCGAATGATCTTTTATTGCTTTATCACATGCCCTATAAATGTATATATTTTTTGTTTTTATTTATTATAACCTTGATTTATTAGCCCTTATTAAGTTTTCTAAACGAAAAAAAAAAAAAAATTAATTACAAAGATTATCAGAGAACAGTATTATTATTATTAAATTTTGAAATATCTTTTCGGACTTTTAGGAGATTTTTTTTTCCAAAATCAAGTTGTAAAATTTGAATATACGGTTCTGTACTGGTACAGTATTTAAAAAGTTTTTTAAATATATTTTAAATGTTTTTTTTTTTTAATATTATTTTTAATTAAGATTTTACATTAAAAATGCAAAATTTTGATATTAAAATCTTTTTTTTTATTATTAATAATTAATTAATTGGATTTAAAATTTTAGCTTTAAAGCACACATTTCGCGTAGGTTATAATGAAAGATTTCAACGGCAATTTGTTAATAATTTTGTAATCACAATTTTTAAATCAATATAATTTTTTTTTAGGTTAAAAATGTGTTTGTATGGGAATCTTACAAAAATAACTTTGAGGTTAATTTTTATAACAATTTTAGTTAAATATTTTATAAAACCAGCTCTTATTAGTGTGTTTAATGAGTTTTCCTCTTATAAATTCCTCCTCCAAATGTAAAAAAATAGGCTTAATATCTGAAAAAGAAAAAAAAAAAGTTTTCACTCGCCGATTTTTTGTTTTTGTTTTTTAATTTCTATTTAATAATGAATGGTAATTTGCATAGGACAAAGCATAATTCGCCAAATATCATCTGCTATAGATTGCTTATACGTTATTAAATAGCGTGGCACAAGTCCACTTCCCTTCCAAAAAGTTGGCGTGATTAAATAGCAGCAGCAGCGTCACTTAGCGTGTATTTAAGTTCTTTGACCGGTTGATAGACCTATTATTTCCGCCATATTTTTCGGATTATATTATTAATTTGCTATCATGAAAAGTCCCGAACTTTTTTCTCTTACCATCTCTCCGTCCGTTCGTATATATTTTTATTTTCTAATTTTTCCCAAAAAAAAAAAAACTTTTATGCAAATTTGATTTCCATCGACTAATTATTATTGCCCAAGTTTTTCTTTTTTCATTTTTGCTCAACGTCGCCTGCCAATCAAACTGACCTACAACCCCCAAAACTCGAGAGAGTACAAAGGTGAAATTTACAGTTGAACCCAACAGAAAATTTAAAAATCGAAAAACCAACTTTTTTTTTTTCTCTCGCTCTCGGAGAAAGTTTCTTTTCAAAACAACAAAAACGTAAAAATAAATAAAGGCTTATCAACATTTTTTTAGTCAAATTAAATCGATTTGAATTAATAAAAATAAGCAACAATCAGCGTTGTTGTTGTTGTTTTGTTTTTTCTTTTATAAATTCCGACTTAAAAAGGTTGGTGAAACTTACAATTTTAGCAATTTATGGTAGAAAGGGAGGGGAATGAGAAATATTATTCACCCTTCTTTTATTTTCTTTTTTCTTCTGAAAATTTCAACGCACCACTGAAGCGAAAACCAAACGGAAGTCACGTCACTTTTACGTCTTTAACTGTCATTAATAAGTTGTATTAATAAAGCTTATTAGAAGCTTATTGGACATTTCAAATGACTATGATTTTGATGAAATTTGCCAAAATGATAATTAGGCTTAAAATTATATCATGTGATACCGGTAGTGGAATCAACGGCGTATCTTCTCACTCCCCCGCCCGCCCTCCTCTTAACGTTAGGTCGTCATCTCTCCCGAGGGCGAATTTAGATAAATCAAAGTCGGTGTAATTAAACCTAAGCAAAATAACAAGAAAATGTCATCAATTGGTTTCCGAAACTTTGGTCTTTCCGAAAATTTTGGGTTTTTTGTACTTTTTAAGATGTTGGGGTTTTTTTTTGAAGGGGTAGTTTACGTTTTTTTATTGATATTTAATTACGATTATATAACTGTACAAGTGACACTATTATGATTTTTGTCATTCTTCATTTCTGAGATGTTTTTAAAGGTTTATTATGATTTGTTTTTTTGAAGTTGTTTTTAAAGTCTGCGATTTTAGTTTTTAAAAGATTTTATTCAAGATTTAAGTCTAGTTTTCTCTGCCTGGTTCTCTGAACGAGTTATATTTTCAAGGCAAGACATATTGCGCAAACGTCTGCCCCGAGTAAGGTCTTAACCGAATTAGTAAGTTTCAGCGGTCAGTTAAAGCCCCGGCTGCAAGTGTTAAAATTTTAACCTGCAGTTGGTTCTCTGCTCCGGTCCTATTCAGTTTTTGTGGTTTTGTGATATTAAGACTTATTTTTACAACTTACTTTTATAAAAATCGCGAGTATGCTCGGTCGGAAACATCGATTTCCATTAGATCGCTGACATCAATTAAAGCACAGATTGTAGTTAAATTGTAGATGAGTAACCAACTTCTTCCCGATTTCTGTGGTGGGAGTGCGTGCGAGGACCTACATGAATGACCTTTCAAAGCTCACTGGAATTCCCGGATTCCCTAAAACTTTAAGGAGTATAATCCTGTCATAATGGGCTAGCAAAAATATTAAAGTCTTATAATTTCTAAATTATGTACGGGATTCCTCTAGTTAAAGAACGCCCTTTTATTATAAAAAAAAAGTAAATAAAGTTGAGTGTAACCAATCATACCAATGGTTATTATAATTATTGTTACATCGGAGATTGTTCAAGGGAATTTAATCATTATGTAAACATATAAACGTGTGTGGAATTTATTAGTTTACAGCGCAGTAATCAAATTATTAAATTTACGAGTATGCAAAAATATAAAAGTAAATTTGTGCAAATTAATATTTTGTTTACGCCAGCTTAATAATGTTGCGAGTACTTATTTATTGCAATTACGTAATAGTGGTTAGGGACCTCTCGCCTAGGTTTTACCTTGGCGCGATAAATTTAAATGCATTTTTTTTTTTTTTTTTGCTTTGTCACTTTGGATATGATTGTGACGTGTAATCGGCTGTCATTTTTTGTATTGATTGCAGACTATTACTATTGTTCAATTTGACGTTGAAAGCAAATCTTTTTAATGCGAAATCTTTGGGCCTTAAATCACTCGCATAATAGTTAAAATCGTAGGTAATATTACGAGTGACAAATTTAAAAAAAAAAAAAAAAAAAAAGATGGGAGAAAGCGATTACGAATGTGATTTCGATTAATACTTAATATTAACTCGATAAAAGTTCATCAAGTAGAAAGTTGACAACAGATGATAAAAAAAAAAGGTATAAAAAGAGCCAACAACAATCAAAAAAAAAAAAAAAATTTATGTGTGTACCTTTTATGTCCTATAGTTGCATTTAATGACTCTTAACATCTGCTTCCGGTTCTAATTACATATACAATGTGAGTCGTGATCAAACAAGCACATCTCCGTTCATATACACCTATGTTATGTACGAGTATGTGTACGGTACACACACGGCATTATACACCGTATAT
Source organism: Polydesmus complanatus (assembly GCA_034692225.1). Classification (NCBI taxonomy): domain Eukaryota; kingdom Metazoa; phylum Arthropoda; class Diplopoda; order Polydesmida; family Polydesmidae; genus Polydesmus; species Polydesmus complanatus. The sequence goes on from JAQGAZ010002203.1 coordinate 3,927, forward strand.
GAAATATTAGAGCTCTATAAAACACACGAATTCAGGTTTTATATAACAAGGCGTTACGTCGCCACAAAAAATAATAATAATAAAAAAAAAAAAATTTATTATACTGTACTTTAGCGAGCGAATGTTTTTGTCAGTAAGGAAATGTGGTTCAGACTTCATATGTCTTTGCTATCGAAAGTTAATACCGAATGTTGATGCGCACCGAAATAAAGAAAATAGCACAAGCTTAGTTAACATTAATAAACAAGTACGAGTATTTGTTTATAAAAAATTTAAATAAAAAAAAAAAAAAACTTACGATGCATATTTTAATTAAAATAAAAATAGTAATAAAATGGGTATGAATTAGCGAAACATGATAAAAGAATGCGCAATTTTTTTTTTGCGGTTTGAGTAATATTATTTATTTATTTATTTATTTTTTAATATACAGTAGACTGTTATTTGGGTCATGCCGATTCATAAAATATCCAGTAGACAAATTACAATCATCCTCTTTTTTCTTTAATTCTAACTTATTTTTATGACAATTCCCAAAACCGCCCACACGCTTAATTTTTTTTTTTTTTTTTTATAAAACTTATTTTCCGATTTTAAGTTTATCAACTGTTTACAATTCTTATAAAAAAAATAAGTGTGCGTTATATCAAGTAGGCTACTGATTTATCATTTTATTTTGATTTTTTAAATAAAAAATATTGCGATTATGATGAAGTATAAATAATTTCTTTGCATGATTTAACACAGATTATTTGCGATAAAAATGTTACGTGACCAAAAATCCGTATCGCGATTACTCGAACACATAATGCAAAAAAAAAAAAAAAATTATTGGTTCATATTTTTCAAATTAAATTTAGCAGTGAGCGCAATAGTTGTAACCTATCAAGATAACAGGTGAACATTTTCTCACCAATTTCCGATTGACTAACGCTTTAATTATTATTGCGGTAGCGGCCTTTTTTTCCCCGGAGTTTCTTAACGACAAATCGTTAGAAATGCGCTTCGAATAGCAAAAATAAATAGCCCGCAACCACCCGGCTTCTACTAGTAGTTGACGTTTTTAATTTTCGCGTTTAAAACGGAAATTAGTCTCCGCCAAACCGGTTTCATGAGAAAACGTAAGATAAAGGCTGCGAGTAGAAAACAGGATACCGAGTTAGTCACATATCAGTAGATTGGATGTAAACTCACGTGTTTTTCAATATAAGTCAAGATAATAATTAAGAGACAAAACAAAAAAAAAAAATTATTAATGCTAGACGTAAAAAAAAAAAAGTTAATTTTTATCCTGGTGAAATTATAATGACAAAAAAGATTTCCTCTCTCGCATCATTAAAGTTAGTAACGTACCCGCGTATTCTTACGAGAGAGAGAGAGAAAAAAAAACTTCCTTGGAAAGTTGTTTTCAAAATTAAAATTACGAGCATGTACACTCAATCGAAAACGAAAAATATAATGAACTAGAACTTACAAATTATTTATTAAATATACTGAACCTCCAAATGAGCAAAAAAAAAAATAATTATTATTATTATTATTGCTCGTTACAAATATATTTGAGAAATGACTCACCAACTTAAATTTATATAAACGATCACGTTCGTTTTCAAATCGATATCTACATGTAGGTTGACTTAAAACTTTCGTTAAATCTGATTTTTCTCTTACTTTATGATAAATTATGCAATTTTGAGTACCAAAGTAATTTTAAAGGTGCAAAACAATGCATGTACAGTAGAAAAATTAAATTCTGGTACCTCAAAATATGTGAAACTGCGCTTACTGAGTTACTATTTTCATCTTACGGGGGAAAAAAACTATTAATTAAAATATAATAGAATTAAGCTAACAATTAAAAAAAAGCTGAATAATAATTACCATTAAGGAGCAAAGGAAAGAAAAAAAAGGCGTTTGTTGTCTGCGAGTTAAGTTACATTTAAATATCGTACAGACAAAATGGAAAACAGACAATTAGAAATTCGACCTCCTAAATTTTTTTTTTCCCCCTTTAAATTATAAAAGAGATTGTTAATTAATTATTGAAAATCAAAAAATCTTCTAAAATGTTCTAACTCTCGACTTTTTCGCAGACAAACGAAGACTTTCTCTCAAATAACATACTGTAATTGGATGGAGAAAAAGAGAGAGAGAGAGAAAAGTAGGTAGGGTACAATAAAATTAACGAGAATAAAAAGCACCCTTTTTGTGTGAAGCAAAAATAATTTCGAGTGAATTTCTTCTCTCTACTGTACAATAATAAAACAGTCGTTCCAAAGTTTTTGCCCATCCAAAACACAATCGAGAAAGTTGGATGTTAAAAACACCTGTCGACAGGTAAGTTTAACTTTTTTTTTTTGTTTTGTTTTGTTTCTTCCAAGAAGATGACCTCCAAACGGCATCAATCCGAAAGGGGTAAAACAGCTCGTTCGCTAATTAGTAAAAGGTCATTCCGCTCTTAACTAAGCGCGAAAATAAATTAAAATTTTATTTAAATAAAAAAATAACTATTATGATCGGTGTGAGTAATTAACAGACGGTTCAGCCCGTGAAACATTTGTCATCGGAGTTATCCGTTTGTCGTCACATCGCGTTTAAACAGATGTCTAGCAGTTTAAACAGCTGACTCCAGCCATATTTAACTTTCTTTTAAAGTGCAATCACCTTTTGTTAGGGAAGTCTTTTTTAATATAAACATTTATTTAGCCGGGTTAAAATAACTAATAACATATCCGAAAAATCATCCGAAATGATAACACCATCTCTCGCTCTCTCTCTCCGCTAAGTAACGTTACGAACAATTTAATCAAGATAATATTATAACAATTCGTAAGTTTTGTTAGTGGGGAAATAGAAACGAAAAAAACAAATAAAAGGAGAAAACCTCCAATTTAAAACCTTTACAGACAATAAAAAGAGTTGATAATAACGAGTTCTCCGTTGGATTTCCACAATGTTGGGCTGACGTCATCAACAAATACGTTTCGCGCGGTACAATAAACTCAAGGATAAAAACGCATGAAAAGTGTTGGAAAAAGTTTTTCAGAAAGCCAAAAAAAAAAAAAAAAAATCAGCTTTTGTTTCGATGCGATTGTGTGCTTGGAACCAGCTGGCCATGAAATATGTGAACATGAAAGTCATCCACCAAAACTGTTACACCCCCAACGGGGAATCTCTCCGAACCCCCACCTACCCAATACGTCCTTATACCCCTTCAGTTGGAACTCCAGATTGAATTTCCAAAAAGAAACGGGGGTGGAGTAGCTATATAAATGAGCGAGACAACATCCCCCAAACTCTCTCCCCATATACATGTACAGTGTCGAGTATTAAAAAAACACAACTGTGCGTATAAGTACTGTGCAGCACATTTATTTAGAATGCACGCCCACCATTTGATGAAAACTACGATGGCGCTTGACTATTATTTATCTTTTCAAATACACACACACAACAGTACTGTAGAACTAATGCCACACCTGTCTTCACAAAGATCGTTCTCAATTTACTTAGTACGGCACTTGTCCACGCCACATCAGGTTCACATAAAAATCATGTACGAGTAATGTATTAGCAACAACTTTTGGCAGGTTCTACGGCTACGCGTGACATTTTCAGTCGGGCGAATGTAAATTGTTGTGAAAATAATCAATTTGATTCGACAAAAAAATCCTGACTATGAAACGTAGATTCTATCATTTCGTTCTATGAAGTGTTCGATACCTTGAAAATTGAAAGATAATCTGAACGACGAAAATCAACGTTAACTACGGCAATTTTGTTCTGTATCTCAAAATATACAGTGAAACCTTTACCCGAGACCATCTCCCAAAAAAGACCACCTCCATTTCCTGACCACTTCAAAAACGTCCCTCACGTTGTCCCCAAAGTCGAACATCTCTACTACAAGACCATGACCACCTATTTTAAGTCCCATTTCAATGTACAGGTCAAGAGTGACGACGATTAATCAAAAAATTAAATAACATAAAAATAATATAAATATTTTTTTAAAAAAAATTCTATTTAAAAACCACCTCTGTTTGAAGACCACTTTTAGTCGGTCCCAACAGTAATCTCAGATTCTTGGTGCAGAGATTTTACTGTAATATCAAGTGGTCTGACCGTATGACATGTTTCATAAAAACCAATAATCCAAAATTTTTTTTAAAAAAAAATAATAGCTGTAACTACAAATACAATCATTTAATCAAATAAATAAAAAAAACATCAATTTAATAATTAAATTATTTTCATTCTTACAAAAAAAAAAAAATTATAAATACAGTAGAATAGTATTTTGACTTAAGAAAATTGTACAGTTTTTAAAAGTTAAAGATTTCAGGTTATAATAATAATTATACTGTAGCCACCAATATTGATGAGATGCAGTTGACAGTAATGGACAAATTCAGGAAGATGGAAATTTCAAGATTTTGACCTTGTAAATTACTCTGATGAAAAAATCCTAAACAATAATAATTTTCGAAAATAATATTAGCTTTAATATTGAACAAAAATTCTTAGATGAACGTTACGATTATGGGTGAGAAGTTGGTAGTCACGATGACCATCGTATGTCTAGACAGGTAGACGCTATAACCGTGATTTTATAAGAATAAGAAAGTAGGCTTGTTGCATGGGGAGGTGATACATTTAAAGTTCAATAAACCTTTGAAAACACTTTTTAATCCCAAAAAATTTCGATGAAGAGACCCGTTGATTTCGTCCAAATTTAAGCTCTCCCTCTCTCCCAAAAAAAAAAAAAATAAATCGTTTCCACGACAACGCTTTCCGATTGAACCCTCGAATTAGTGACTGCGATTCTTTTATAAAGCAAATAGATATTTTCGAGATGAAGCCCACCAGCGTTTTTCAGGAAATCAGAGAACTTTCGTTGACAGCCTGAGTATTTTTAGAGTCGAGCGAGAGAGATGTGTGAGGAGAGGAGTAACATCTGAGTAGATTGCTTTTGTCTACCAATTTGTTCAATCATGCATGAACAAGAAATTTCTTTTTATGCGCACGATTTTGTTTCACACCTGTATTTTTTTTTTTTTTTTAAAAGAAAAAAATCTCAAATTACAAACAAAAGATAAGAGAAAAGAAAGAAAAAATACTTAAAATTTCGAAATATTTAAAGTTCCACGAAGGATAATTAAGTCAACAATCCTTGAAATTCAATCTTCTTGACTCAATAGGTGTAACAGGTCGTAGGAACAAATAACATACGACTAATAGTAAAGGATTTTCCCTCCGCGTTTAACTCACGCATGCGCAACCTGTTTGCTGAGGTCGAAATACAATTTAATTACAATAATTTGTTAGATATTTATTGACTGATTAAAAAAAAAAGAAGTTATGCAGATTCGGTGTTCGAACCTGGCGTATCAAGTGTTGCGTGCGGTGATTGAACTCGTTTCCCACCAATCGATCACCGAGTTCGCATCACTCGCCCAACCAGGTTAAGGAAAAGTGAAGTCAAATCCGTAAAAATACATTTGTACAAGCTGGAAAGTAAATTATAACGTGTGCTGTCTAAATTCTTGAACGTATTCTAGGCGTAAAGGTCGCGTGATAGTCGATTTCAAACCCCTTTTTTTTTTTTTTCCCCCCCTTCATCTTCGTCGAAGTAAACAAGTTGAATGCCTTCTTATTTCTACATAAAAATCGATGACGAATTCGTATTTCGAAATAATTATTTGCTTCATAAATATAAAACGACCATTTTTTTTTTTTTGAAAATAGTAATATAACAAAATATAAAATTTCGCCATATGTAAAAGGCGTGCCAAAAAAAAAAAAAAAAGAAATAAAACTAAAAAAAAAAGTGTATCGAAAGCTATGATTATCGATACCGGTATTTAAATGCAGGCAATCAGTTTTGCTTTTTAAATCCGCGGCGCTTCTTCAAAAGATAACCAACATTTATTGTCAAGTGACGTTTATCCGGTTGAGAATTACCAATAAAAAGATAACAATCATCAGATGCATTAAGTGCATTACGCCCTAACACCTGATCGTTCACCTTCTTCGTTATCAACTCTTTTTTTTTTTTCCTACTTATTATTATTATTTTTTTTTTTTCGGCCGTGATTCATTTTACCGTGACACTCACTTTTTAAGACCTTATCTCCTTCTCTTCCACTTTCTGTCTGCAAATTTTGATTAACCTGGCTAATTGACAGAAAGTCGCTTGAGATTATTAAACGCGACATTTTGTCGGTCAACTTTTTCCCAATCAAAATTAACCTGTATTTTTTAAAAGCCATTTTTTTTTTACCGACCGATAAGCAGTTTATTTAACTTGGCAAACAATCTTAAAATTCAAAAAAGAAAAATAGTAAAAAAAAAAAAAAAAATTCAACAAACATTTTAAATTTCAATTAGGAAAAACGTTTATTGTGTTCTATCTTTAAATAACCTTATTTCAATTCCAAGTATTTCCTGGTTATTTTATTTATTTATTTTTCTTCTTAAAAATGAATAGCTTTTTCTAAGCGTTCTAAGCTTTTTCATAAATTCGATTTAAAAATAATAAATTTTAAATTTTCTCTAATGGCTCCATTACGCAGTATAAACGTATTGATCACAAGCTAGAAGTTAAACCTAAAAAAAAAATCCATAATAAATTTTTTTTCAAAAAGTCGTCATGGCATTATTGAAATAAATTTGAAGCTCAAAGAGTCAAATATAAGAGCGATCTAAGAAAATCCATTCAGTTTCATGAAGAAAATGCCTTGTTAAAAAAGCATTCAGAAATTTTTTTTTTAAAAAAAAAAACCCCCCCGTTGAATGCCTAAATTTAAACCCTGATTTTTTTTTTTTAAATTTATACGGTAGTTAAAATAACAATGCAATTAAAATTGGATATCGTACAGTATCTAACAATAATATTTATGTCATATTTCTGCATGATCCCAAATCTAGGTAAAATGCAAATTTAAAAAAATGTGAGCTTTCACCTAATTTTTTTTTTAAAAAATAAACTGCATATTGTTGATTACCCATCGCTTACTTATCAATTGCTATTATCAACAGTTTAAAGCTTTGTTGGTACCGGTAATTCAAAAAAAAAAATGAACTTTTGGCATTTTGAATCGAAATTCGATAGTGCGTTGTATACTGTACAAGGAAAGCGAAAGAAAATCAAGAAGCATTAATTTCATGGTTAAGCATTGCCTACAATCGAAATGTTCTCGTCTTTCTAGAATAATAATTGATCCGACTATTATCAAAGTATCCTCAAATTATCTTTGAGTAGAACTAATAATGTTTATTGTTCGAACAAAATCCGCACCTGTTGGAACGTCGTGACTGTGCTTTTCTTTCCTTTTGTGTGCAACCTGTACTTACACCCGATGAACAACCCCATCCCTTTCAATTCAATTCTTTGACCCGTCAAAAAGAAAACATAAATAAATAATGAAATTATTAAATCTTAAACCCGAATGTTTTACCAAGTTTTTCATGTAATAAAATTATATTTCCGTATTTTATTATTATTCGATTCAGTGCGTCACAATGCGCTTCACTAATACGGCGCTAAATGTATTTAATATTCTTTTCAAATAGTAATATCAATCGTAAATACACGTAATATTATTCTTTACTCGCTCGTAAATTATTGCGCAAAAAAATGTAACTATAGCGTATAGCGCGATATGTGACATTGAACTCTGATAAAAAAAAATAAAAAAAAAAAAAGTCTTGACAATAATAATGTCTCATAATCGTCTCTTGTTTGACAATAGACTAATAGCAAGAGTTAACGACCTTAAAATAACTTGCGCCACGACGATGTAATAAATTGGTGTCTAGAAAATAAAATACAAAATAACTAACTAGTAAGTAACTAACTAACGAGTAAGACTAAATCGTTTTTGTTTCTTAAATCAAAGCGATAAATGTGGCAGAGATAAACGGCACGGCGGGATCATCTTCGCTCTCAAACGTTTGCTTTTTTTTTTAAATTACTGTAATATGAAAACAGCGATCGTAAAACTGTTGCACAAACTTATTGTCAAAAGTTAAAACTAATTTTTTATTTTTAAATTTTATTCTGAATTAAGGAAAAATTATATTTTGGCTTTACAAATTTCACGTAGGGAGGGTACCATAGTTAAGTCTGAAATGCTATTTTTAAAGGAACTTTCATAACCAATTTTCTTTCCTCCAAAATATTTGGTATTAAAATTTACTCTTATGGAGTTCGATTTAAACCATTATAATTTATTATTCTGTACATAATTCATTATTACGAGTATTATTAAATTTTAACTACTGTTTACGTAAGCTAAAAGCCCTATGCACATTATTATTATTATTTTTTTTTAAATGATAATAAACCAACAGCGTTGCAAATTTGCCTCAAATTTTTCATAGATTAAATAAATATAAGCAAGGCCAAAATCTAGATAAGTTTTGCATATAAAAATCATAAAATGCAAGCTATTGCTAAAAACAAAAGCATATAAAACCTTTCAAAAACATTACTAACTCGATTTCGTTATCGATTTTTTGAGTACCAACATATATAATACTGTACAGTATTAAAAAAAAAATCAACAAAACCTTATACCTACTGTATATTACAAAAAATATATATATAACCTGAAATGTACACTTGAGTGAAATACACTCTGACGAAATAAGGAAATGAGACACTCGCTCTATAGGCGCTTACTAAAACACACGAGTACTATCAAAGCGTGAATTTTTTATTTTTTTTTTTAACTATGAAAAAAAACCAAAAACATGGTGTAATATGCCGCAACGAGAAATGACACCATACCATACATCTATATCTACCCCTCAAATTCAATACATGTTTTTGGCCTTCAAAAAAGCAACAGAAAAAAACTTTCTTCTTAATAGAAAAAAAATAAATAAATAATAATGTTTTAAAAAAAAAATCAACATCCTTCAGCGATGTTTGAACCACTACCGCTTTATAGATACAATAGTGCCGTATAATTGTTAAATTTGTTTGATAGGCTACCTACAATAAGTAAAGTTCTTAAATAAAGTATTCGAAGAAATAAAATTAAGAAAAGAAAGGAAGAAAAAGAAAAAAAAAATCTAAGGGTTGCATTTGATAAAATGTTTAGCCTTGGCAACGTTTTAGTTTCAGCGAGTTTCATTGTTATATTCATGCTTTAAAAATGTCGTTGTAATGATCAACAGAGCAGAAGAAACGTGTAATTAGCCGAGATCCGAAGGCTTAAATCGTGCGGCTCACAACTGGATAGACACATAGGGTCCACAAAAGAGTTCCTAAAGTAGGACAAAAACAAAATCGAAAAAAAAAAGAGTTTCAAAACTGGAACCTCAATTCTTTTTTTGTTTTTCGGTAGACATAAGATGTGCGAAATATATGAAGCGTTTCGAACCACAACTGAAAACCATCGCTCCATCTGACCTCGAACTTTAATAATATTATTGTGGCCTTTCTATAAAAACTCGTTATAAAATCAAATCAATACAATTTCATTGGGGCTTTCAATGATTTATTGTCATTTGCTTTAACAATTTTTTTTATTATTATCATTTATTTTCACTTTCTAAATTTATGAGTTTTGACAGTTTAATTTGCAAATAATTAAGTTTTGATTATAAAATGATTTCCATTGCGGAAAAAAGAAAAAAAAATGCTTTAAAATTCAAGAAACTTTAAATTCAAATTTAAAAAAAATTCCTGTTCAGTTTTTTTTCTACTTCTCCAGACATTATTATACCCTCTGCTTACGTTTGAACAAGCGATAAAATCTACCCGAAGATTCCAATTTAGAAATTAATAGGGACTCATTTAATATTTTATCGCTCGGGCAAACTTCCATCTAAGAAAATAAAAGTCAATTTTCTCTCTCTCTCCCAACACTTTTTCCATCTGCTGGAATTTGATGAGTTAAGTCAAAGTCATAAAGTATAGGGATCTCTAAATGACGCTTTTGGATGTTGAAAACTGCGTTTTTATAAAATGCACGAGAATAGTTTCCGGAGGAGAATCGCAAGCACAAAGTTTTACAAGAAAAATGCTACTGGTACCCACCAGAGACGACATCAGCCGAAAAAGATAAATCGCTTTTTGTTTTCTCCAAATAAAGAAGAAAAAAAATAAAAGTATCCAGGTCAAGGATAATATGTATATAAAAGCTGCGTATTCCTACCGCTAGATTACAGCAGGCTTTACGTCGACAAACATCCCTTTTTTATTTTTATGTATTAAAAACAATTTCGAATGGCAAGTAACTACAATTCAGATAACTCGTTTCATGCTCAATTTATTCGCCGTTGTTACTATCGGTGTGATCTAAAAATTCGCCAAAAGGTGTAAAATATATCACCACCCTATCCCCCCACTTTCTCTAAAAAGAAGAAGAAGAAGAAAAAAAAAAGTAATCCAAGCCATCAATGTGTATAAAGTATAGAAGTAGAAAATAAGCGCGCTTAAAAAACTGCGTTTTGATATATAAAAAAAAAAAAAAAAAAGCTTACGAAAATAGCATGACTCGCAGTCGAAAATTCGCATCCGCCTTCAAAAAAGAATTGCAGAAAATAAAACAAGTTTAAAAAAAAAAAAAAAAATACAACCTCCCTCAATTTCCACGGTAAACCTAGATAAATTCACTCCAAAAAAATAAAAATAAATAAAAGAATAGAAACCAACTAAAAGGTAAATTTATGTAAAAAAAAAAAATATCAACTAACAATATTAAAAAGAATAGAAAAAAGAAAGTCAATTTCTAGGAAAAACAACGTTTAATTTGTATCATTATACAATTTAAAGGTAACAATTAGGTTGGGCTAGCGTTAATGTAAGGGCAAAAAAATATATATTAATTTTTTACGTGGCAATATTTTTGTTATCTACCTAATAATACAGTTTGTTTTCTCCTCCGCGTTGTCCGAATTTACTCAAAATATTAAATTTTCGCTTTATATTATGTGCAATAGACATTATACCAATTCTAATGTCTAGACATTATTTTATAAGGCAAAATGTAATACAAATGTCTTATTTAACACTCTGGCTCACCGTTAAAAATAATGTCGCGTAACCTTTAACCTATGCGAGATCTCCGTTTAAATGCCTTCTCATTGTGTGTTGGTAGGCACTCTTTAACACGTAACATTTGCCATCTTATTATTATTATTATTTTTTTTTTTTTGTAAGAATGTTTAATTCAATTTACATTATAGTAAAGCCCGGTTATAGTGCGATCCAAATGAAGCATTTGCTCAAAAACATTTATTTATTTTATTAATTAATTTTGGCTCTTTTACAAGCCGGTACACACTGTAATTAGAAAGAAAAAACGGTCCAGAAAATTCACAATAATTATTTTTACAATTCCTACATTTGCTTTCTTTTCTTAGAATCTTTAATCTCTGGGGACCAAATATGGTCGCACTATAAGCGAGTTTCACCGTATTTTTGACTGCGTGTGATTCGGTTAGGTTGGATTAAATCACGATAAATAAATCTTATTTCTCACTTTCGGCTAGTCACATCGATAAACAGTGACATTTCTATCACTTTGACCAATCTCCCTCGCCCGAATACACAATACAATGTCCTTAATCTGTAATAATTATAATTACTAGTATAGATCTTAATTGCAATTAAGGTGGTGCGCGTGTGTACGTCATCGCAATTACGCCTCATAAAGTTGAAAGAACTTAAGAAAAATAAAATAAAATACGGTATTGAAAATTTGAAACCATAAAGAATAATCTTCCGCAATTTATTTAATCCACGTACGCTGTGTTCAAATACAAACGTCGCAATTAGTAATTCGATTATCATTACGAGCTCATAATAGACTAATATGTAGTTGAAAATTGCGAAACATTCCAATCAGGTCAGAACGTTTTACGACGTGTACTTTTTTTTTTGTTTTCTGAAGCATTTCACCCCCCCTCTATAATAAGTTCGAGACGCGTTATTGTTGTGTCTACCAAGGTCGTGTGTTACACTCCACCACCTGAAACCGTTACTAATAGCCGAACATTGTTTCAAGTTGTTAATTTTTAATTTCCTGAATCGATTTCCACCGCAGCTTTTTCAAAGGCAAAGTAGATGCCTCGTAACAAAAGCGAACAAAGTGAGATAATAAGCTACTTTGTGGATTAAAATGTAGGTTCTAGCCACAACTAAAACTTTGTTTCCTTCAAAAAAATTAATAATTCCTTTCATTCAAAATTTACCTTAAATTTAAGTTGACCAATCTTTCGTTTTATTAAAGTGAAATACAACCTGTACACCTGTACAGTTAACTCGAAAGTTGCGTTTAAAGTTGACATAAGAAAGTCGCACTTTATCGATTATAACCTTTTGATATTAAAGCACTTGAAACGAGTCAACTCGTAATAATTAGCAAATATGGCTTTCTTTTTCCTTTGATTTTAATTAAATACAACGTAAGTCAAAGACCAATTACGAGGATAACAAATATTTACTTTTTTTTTTCCAGCTTTTTAAAAATTCTAAGAAAGCTAAAGCTGATTAAAATTTTTTTTAAACTAATACATAAAAAAAGAAGCCCTTAAAAAGTAATGCTACCGTAATGTCAAAGCAGTACAGTATTAACTTTTCAATTTAATTACGAGTTTCGGATCTGTTTTCAAAATAAAATACACTTGATCCAAGTATCCTATTGCAAAATCAATAATTTTCATTAAAACGACGGTGGTTTAATATTTATTTATCTTTCTCTAATCCACAGATTTATTTTTCCTACCAATACAAACGCATGCAATTTTTTTAAAAATTTTAAATAACAATTAAATTAATAACTATAGGCTATAAATCCGCGAAAGGTCAACACTTCCCCTCCACTCTTTTCCTATTAAAAAATATATACCGGTATTTTAAAAAAAGACAATTATATTCATTTCAATTTGTTTCACTCGACGAATTACAAATTTACTCCCATAAACTTTTATCAGTTGCCATTTCCTCGTTTCCGATCAAACTCTCATTATCTCACGATGCTCAGCTTTCCATTTCAATTGCGATGACGCCACGTACGACATAGCGTTAACAGTACTGGCACCCGCATCCATTAACGGAAGGATAAAGAGTACAATACTGTACCGTATAAAAAAGAAAGAAAGAAAAGGGTGGAAATAGAAAGTTCGAAAGGTGGGTTGGATATAATCATTTCAAAATATTATTTAATTCCCAACAAAAGGCATAAATAACAGTATGAAAAGCGCATCTTTAAATAGCATACTGTATAATAATAATATTAATGCGATAGTCATCGTTCTCATGATCATAATATGATACAATCCCATCACTATACGCTCTTGTATGAAATTGTATTTGTGCACGAGACCACTTATGCGTAACCATGCGTCACGTCGACGTCACATTCACTTTGAACCGTACGAAACCTCTTTGAAACGATGTCGAGGTATTCTAGGCTGCTCACTATTATACCCAAAGCCTACAATTTGTAATAAATTTACCCAAAAAGTTAATAATCGACCTTATAGAAAAAAATAAAATTTTTTTTTTTTTTACCACTTGCACGAATATTATTTATACCTAATTATTATAATATTGTACGAAATCAAGTAAAATGCGCTATTTCAAATACGTTGTAGCTTTTTTAGCATAACCTTGGTTAATCATAAAAATAGCCTTAGCGCATTATAGTCCTTCACCCTTAAACACAAAATGTTAAAAACATAATTCGGATTGTTTTGTTTTTTCTATCTACGGATGATTGCGTGATTCATTCAGCCGTTTCAACGAGAATGGATCGTTACCAACTTGTGCCAATCATTCGACTAACTATAACATACAGCAGTTTCAAAATAAATAAAAATAAATAAAAAAAAAATTATAAAAAGATAATGCTCGATGAACGATGAATGGAGAAATCAAAATGTCGTTGAGTTTCAAAAGCAACAAAAATCAAAAGTCATTTTCAGATGACAATTTTTTATACCGCATTTTGTTGGCAGAACAAAATAAGTAAAGCGTAAAAAAAACCACTTTTAAAAATAATAGTTATTATAAAATTAATTGGCAATTTATGGTGTACTGTATTTATATAACTTATCACTTCCGGATTTGGTAAAATATATATAAAAAAAAAAATAATAATAATAATTAAAATCCATTTTTGAAAGTAATAAATAATTTATATAATTTTATTGAGCAGTTTTGCCATTTTGCTTGTTTAATTACTAGCAATTATAAAACACTGTTTAATATTAATTTAATACTGTAATTTAACCCAATTAGTTCGATAATACAGAGCTAAATGTATTCTGCTGAACGCTTCTCCAGAGTTATAAACCGCTTCCCAATACAGTACAGTAATTATACTTCAATAACTGACACATTGTTAGAACAAATTCAATTAATGTTTACACTTATTTTCAGATAATAAAAAAAAAATTGCCGTCTTCCATAAAATAATTTCAAATGGTTTTGCATAATTCGCAACAGCTGAGCTCAATTAGAAGTAAGCCTATTCGAAACGAAAACATAAGAGCGAGAAATGGTGTCGTATATCCAGTAGAGTACAATGAAAAGAATATACATTTGCGGAGGTGCTTGACACGCGCATCACATGAGTAAATTACATATGACAATAGTACAAAAAAAAAAAGTGCGATAGACTCCGAAGTAACGTTTGAAACTTGAAACTGAAACCAGTTGGGCCATCATAATATGCTACTTTTTCACCGTGTCGAAATATTCGCGCTTTTATACACCTAATACGTTTTTGACATCCTTTGTTTATATCCGTCAACAATACTCTTAAGATTTTTTTTTTTTTATATTCTACGAAAAAAGAACACGTTACTAATAAACTGCTTTTTTGCGTGCGCGTACTCAAAATTCCGAACCCACTTAACCTGAGTCAAAAATCTCGAAAACGCAGGGTTATCCGTTGGGTTAGTAACCCATGGCAATCGGAGTCCTCAACCTTACAAACACCTACGTAAAATTTACTTTGCATTCAGAAATCAATTTCGACTTGGACCATTGGAATTTTTTCTATTATTCAGCTAACGAATTTTTAAGATATCTTGTCATAAATTTACAATTTCTAAAGGTTAAAAAATTTAAAATATGAAGGCTAAACTATAATTTTTTTAAACAAATATTTCCATTTTTTTTTCTTTTCTAAAAAATATGTGTTTGTAAATAAAAACGGCAATTATTTCTTGTACAAACTTAAAAAAAAAATAGGCTTTTTTTTTATCGGCATTTCTCACATTACGCTTATTTCCATCATTTATTTAGCCATAAATAATGCAAAAAAAAAAAAATTCCCCAATTAATATAAAAAACAACTTAAAAAAAATCAAATTATTATTGAAAAACAGCAGTGAATTAATTCTCTCTCATTGCATTAATTCGCAATTAAGGAGATACAAAGACATCTTTCTCTTTAACAATAATAATCTAATTCTCTATCTATTGGCTATGCCGCTCTTGTACCAAAAACAACAAAAGAGTCAATTCCGAAAGCGTATGATGTAATAAATATAACAACTTGAGCGCCATCTAGCAGCAAATAATCCAACTACTGCCGTCCTATTCCAACTGATCCAGGGCAACGAACTGCGATAGCACAGGTGTAGAAAAACTCCCGTGGAAAGCAGAAAGACTTTCTTTTTTTTTTTTTTTTTCTAGATAGAAAGTAAACTGTATAGCGTTGAAAATAGCAATCGATAATAAATCGTCGCTTAAGCGGCAACACCATCTATCTCATTTTTTGGCCAAAATGAGTTAGAGATTGTTTTTTATTTAAAATT
>JAQGAZ010002204.1:0-19708 GCA_034692225.1 Polydesmus complanatus
CGGTGGTTCAGTGGTAGAATGCTCGCCTGCCACGCGGGCGGCCCGGGTTCGATTCCCGGTCGATGCAACTTTTTTTTTTTTTTTTTTTTTAAATTTACAAAATATTAATTATTTTTAAAAAATATGTACCCGGTATGTTTTTAGATGAAAAAACGTTCGAAGAATATTTTGACGAATATTACAAATTGGATTACGAGGACATAATCGATGATCTCCCCTGCAGATTTAAATATAGGAAAGTCATTCCTAACGATTTTGGACTGGACGTAGAAGAAGTAACTAATTCAAATTCTTAAAATGTACCTAATAATTAATAATTAAAATTAATTTTTTGAATTAATGTTAAGATTTTAGCGGCTGATGATAAAGAGTTGAACCAATGGTCATCGCTTAAAAAAACATGTCAAGTTCGGTAAATAATGGATTTGTTTTTGTTTTATTTCTTGTTATTGTTTTTTAAATACAAATAATAAATTACAATAATATATTAATTCTTTATTTCATTTTTTAGAACGGAAGATGAAGAGCGGTACGACGTTAAAGCCTACGCGAGGAAAGGAAAGGACTGGGCGAAAAAGAAAAAAATTCTAAAAAGCGTTTATCCAGAGTAAACATTCAATTTCATTCTTCTTTTTAATTGGGTTAAATTTATTTAATTTTAAATTTGCAGCGAGGAAGATAAAGTTCCCCAACAACAAACAGAAGCATCACAAGAAAATAAAAAGAAGCAAGCTGATAAGATCGTTCATCCTGAGTAAACATTCCTTATTTTTTTTTGTTGGTATATTTAATTAAATTGTTCTATTTTAAATTTGCAGCAGCGAAGAAGTCCCAGAACCACAAACAGAATCACCGAAAGAAAATCGAAAGAAGAAACAAGTTGATAAAAAGTATAAACAATTTGATATAAACTTTCTTATAATTATTTTGATTAATTTTTTTTTTGGGATTTTTTTCAGGGTTGAAGAAAACGTTGAAGTTACAGAACCTAAAATAGAGACTCCAAATGATGAAGATAGTACTGCTAAGAAAAAGAGAAAAAAGAAGAAGAAGAAGAAAAATAAGCAAGCCGCCGATGGAACAGAAACCACAGATGGGGTCAAAAAAGCGGAGGAAACGAAAGCTAATCAAACTGAAAGTGCAGTAAATAATGCGAGAAAACGGAAGAGTTCTCATAACTGGCCTCAAAATGCCAGTAAGAAACGTGCGTCTGGAGAAGAGTTAACGGATAGTCGGATCAAAGCTTTCGGTTTGAACCCCAAAAAGTTTAGGAATCGCTTAAAATACGCTCCGCAATAAGTATAATAATTTTTATTATAAAGAATGAAATTAAATATAAATATATTAAGTTTCAGTAAGCTTTCCAGTTTTTTTTTCTTCTTCTCCCTTCTAGAACAATATAATTATTATCAGATTCTATCACCTAGTAGAAATTCAATTGTAAACCTTAAAGAATTGCGAGAGATATTTACGCGTGCGATTGAGGAAGACACTTCTGAAAGAAGAAACAACTTTGAAGTCCCTTCGCTACCCTGTAAAAGTAAAACCCTGCAACCATTATTCCACTGCTACTCCATGTAGATTCTAGAGTACCACCTCAGCATTTCGTTAGTTCACGTCTCCGCTGAAACTCGCTCTTCACGTCACCACTGAAGCTCAGAGGTCTCCCAAGAACTTCGTTTTTATGGTCTAAACAGGTGAATATCACTTAAGTTTCTCCCTACCAGAGGTGAATCGATGCCTCCCAAGTTTCGTTGCAGGTGACGATTAGAAGTCGGTGTTGGTTATAAACCTGGTTTCTTGGTTACAGACAGTTCTATCGGCTTCCAGCCTTCACCAGCAACCTTTCGCAAACGCAGGTTTTCGTGAATGATCTTGGTTACGGCTCCAATAGATATCCGCAACTCTTCCGCTATTCGCTTGCGAGTTATTTGTCGATTATCGCGGATCATTCGTTCCACTCGCTCGATGTTCTCCGGGGTGACGGCTGTTGACACCGCGTCTCCGTGATTGTAATCGATAATTGCGCGACCGTCTTTATAGCGTTTGCACAATCGGAACGTCATACTGCGACCGATGGTTTCCGAGCCGTACTGTTTCTTAAGTCTTTTAAAAATTTCGCTGGCTTTGACGCCTTCGTTCGAGAGAAACTTCATCACAGCACGCTGCTCCGCTTTAGCCATTTAGCTATATATGGGCTGCCTAACACAAGCTCAGACCTCGTATTTTTATCGGACTTAAAATTCTCACTTCAAGAACATTTCTTATTTATCTTAAAATTAATTTAGTTTGCTACTGTAGAGACGGGGCGATAATTATCTTTCATTTTTATAGAGATTAATTTTGATTGGATTTGGCAACGCTGTTCGTACATCAACGAAAATTTGGAAGGCAATGTAAACTTTTAGATTTTAATTTTTTAATTATAATTTTATTTTCCTTTATTTATTAAAATGAATTTATCGTTCATTAGAAAATGATACAAATTATTTAAGAATTAAATTAAAGTTATGACGCGATTGATCTGGCAACACAGTTACCGCGGAAGCCCGGGAAATGAAAAACGAAAATGGTAGTGGGTGAGTTTTATGAACATTTTGTTTACGTTTTCGTATTTTTACAATCTAAAAGTTTATAGAAATGTATGCCAACAACTGTAGCGAAATATCGGGGATTGCCACTGCTTTATCGCGAGAAGAGCACGAACGAGCGAAATGCTTATCCGAAAAGTAATGCTTAATTCTACTACTGCACTACATTTGCCTTCAAAGACCAGAAGTAAATATTATGTTGCGCCCTGTGTAGGGCGTTTTGTAGTTTTAACAATAAAAAACCCCTGTATTAGTTCCTTTCTTTTAGGTTTTAAGATGATGTTTGTAAAAATGGAGACCGGTATGGAGTGGATCCACAATAAAATCGAATGCATCGTTAACAGCATTGAACTGAAACAGAAGATGGTAAAGCACAATTTATCATTACTACCACTGGGCCGCTGTCTCATGGATTCGCGATCAAAGAACCAAAGAAAATAATTTAACACTAAACGTATAATCTTATTTAAATTCCTTGAAATTCTATCATTAATTATTATTATTTTTTTTTTTGTGTAGTGTTCCCAACATTATGAAGCTGTTTTGATACCACTACATGACGTAGCACAATACTTGATGGGGGAGACGCCGAGTTTCGAAGGAAATGATGGAGCGAAGAGCAGAGAAACCACAATTGCGTTATTAAAGTACGAATGGTTGATCGTCAAAGATCAAAAGTTAGGTTGCACACGATGTATACGAAGTATCGTAGAATCGGTTTGGTCGGGGTCGACAACGAAACGAGGGGCAGCTTTCAACTGCCAGCTTAAGCCTGTAAATATTTTCAATTTGATGGTATTGATTATTATTAATAGATTTAATTGAGCGACTTTAATAATTTTCCAGCGAGAAGATGAAAGCTCGAATTAAGCTTCATGACTGTGATAATTATAGCGAATAGATCGTTTGAAAATAATAACAATAAAATAATGTTATTACTAAGTTTGTTTTAGACGCATTTTTAATATTACGTAGAAGTATAATAATTCGCTTCGGAAAAGTAAATTATGTTTTAATTACTTTTTTGTTATTATTTGTTCTATAGGACTTGAATGCACTGGAAGCTGCTGTTGAGCAACTGTTACAGGTGTCAATCATTGCTGAACCGCAATCAGCTGATAAACAACAGGTGAGAAAAGGTGTGAAGCATCGGTGGTTCAGTGGTAGAATGCTCGCCTGCCACGCGGGCGGCCCGGGTTCGATTCCCGGTCGATGCAACTTTTTTTTTTTTTTTAATTTCATAGAATAACTATTAATAATTTTTAAAATTATTTATAGATGATAAAACATTTGAAGAATATTTTGGACGAAAAATATCAATTCGGGTTTACAAGGGCAATGGTAATCGATGATCTCGTCTGCGTATTTAAATATAGAAAAGTAAGTTATTGATTTTATGTAACAAAAAAATTTTAAAAAATGTAATATTTACTTAATTTTAGTATGTTTGTTATTGAATTTGCATAGGATAAATCTGGTAACGTTGTTATCGCCCAGGATACGAATTTCAAGCGTTTGTTTACAGTTTCAAGAGGTACATATAAAAAAATAAAAAAGGATTTTTTGGAAAATGCGTTTGAAATACAGTTTGCGGGCTCGGAACGTGATTAATCCATTGTGGGAAGAAATTTCGAGTTCAGAAGAGAACCAGTCATCATCATCATCATCGAGTTCTGAAGAGGACATCGTGTTATCATCCAGTTCCGAAGAACATGAGTGGCCAAAATGCTTTACAGAATTCCAAAGATTCCGCTACACTAATATGTACGTCTGGCTGAGCTTCCAAGACCAGAAGCTAGGTTGCTCGGCGTGTCGAGCCTATCGGAACTTAGGGCCGCTGTTTCCATCTATAGGTGACGATAGTTGGGTCTACAACCAGATCAAGGGCTATGGAAACAGCGATGAAGAACAATTGAGTTTTCTGCACGAGAAGCTGTACGAGCACAGCATCTCCTCCGGCCACATCGCTGCGTTCTCATGGTTACGCCAACAAAAGGCAATTCTCGGAAATGATATCGCTTACAACGTAATTATTCTTTAAAAAAAAAAAACAATAAATAGTGAAATTCATTTAATATATTTTTTATAATTATAGCCTTTCCCGCATTTTCAAAATGTAGTAATACCACTGACCAAAATTTCGATTCCGGACTGGGAACAAAACTCGGTAAATATAAAAATCCAAAATTACACTTTTTGCATCTTTTTTTTTTTTTGACTTAAAAATGTAAAGTTTTTCTTAAAAATTTTTTTTTTACAACTATAATTTCTTCTTCATTTTGAAATAAAAAGACTGAAAGCAGCGGAAAAACGAATAACGAAGAAGAGAAGGTGGAGGATGAAGAGGCAGTGGACGAGGTGAAGAAAGAAGAACTGGCACCACCGAGTTCCGAGAAGGAGGTGAAAGTTAGGATCGAAGAGGACGAAGACACACTGAGTGCTGAAGAAAAAGTGTGTGAAGTGAGGCGTCGAGAGAACCAGAGCTTGGCGAGTTCCGAAAAGAACGGCGAGAGGGAAGAAGTAGTAGAGCCACAAATGGAGTCCGAAGAGGAGGAGACGGCGGCGGCCGAGGACTGGCCTCACTGCTGGAGCAGACAATTGAAGAACAAATTCTGCAGTAATTTCCCGTGGCTGAATATTAACGGCCAAAATCTAGGTTGCACCGTGTGTGCAAAGTTTCGTAGCTCGGGGCTACCCACCGACGTGTGGAGTAA
This sequence comes from Polydesmus complanatus, assembly GCA_034692225.1. Lineage (NCBI taxonomy): Eukaryota > Metazoa > Arthropoda > Diplopoda > Polydesmida > Polydesmidae > Polydesmus > Polydesmus complanatus. The sequence continues at coordinate 5,306 of JAQGAZ010002204.1, forward strand.
GAAGGACTGGGCCGAATACAATTGGGCCGTCAACCAGGTCACCTACGACGTTCGAGTGAGCCAACATCAACAAATGGCTTCGCTGAGAAATAAAATCCACTGGCACAAAAAGTGCCCCAGACACATCGCCGCTGCCACTTGGCTAAAAAATCAAACTATTATGGTAAAATAAATAAATTTGAAATTCAATCGTTAATTTTTATCATGTTTTATTAATTATTAGTCGATCCTGCATGGCATTCAAAATGCCATGACATCGCGGACCAACGCCGTTCCGATCCAGAACTCGGATCTAAATTCGGTAAACACCAAAATTATCTCATCGAATTGTCTACTGTTAAATTCATTCGTATAATTATATTGGAACTCCTCTTATTCGTTCGGTGGTGGAACAAGAACTTTAAGAAACCATGTTATTAATTTTATTGACGTAATTTAATTTGTTATTGATAGTTTCAATAGGTTAATCTCTCTATTTTTTAATGAAAAATCGTAAACCATTGGTTAAACCGAATAAGATGACTTTCCACTTTTATTTCGTTCGTAAATTAATTTGTTTTTCTTATATAAATTTGATCAGGGGGAGAATACGTTGTCTGAGGTTCCACTGCTTCACTGGGAAGAAGAGGAAGACTCGGTAATTATGAAATCAAAACAATGTTGATACATTATATTATAGACGGAGCTGATTGCTCGAAGTTAGTTCCGATTTATAAGAAGTCAAAACTAAGAGCTAGTTTTTACCTGTTTTATTTGCATTGAATAGTTGTTTTTCATACTCTTTTTAATGTTATTAAAACAACTGTATAGAGGGAGAATAGCATGGTGACGGACGGAGTAGAGACAGAAGAAGAGGAAGAAAGTGCACCGGCAGTGGGATCCCGGTCAGACAAGGAGAAGGTAGCGGGAGTGGAAGCGCGGACGGCGAGGATCAACGTTCGATTGCAGGACATTTGCCTCAAGTTGGACCAGCTGAGCGCCGGGATTGGTGAACTGGTGAAGAGAACCGAGGAGAACGGAGCGGAGCTGAAGATGTTGAGGGAAGTGGTGAGCAAGAGGCTGCTACCTGTAGACGTAGACGATGAGGATCAGACTTTAAACGACAGAAAAAAGCAGTAAGCATTTTTTTCATTTTACGCTTTTGATTACTCGATTTAATTCTCGCCAATTATTGTTTAATTACTATCCAGCAAGAAGAACAAAAATTATTGAAAAGTTTATAGCGGAGATATCGTAGAGTTCGAAATTTAATAGTGAGGCAAAATCGCTTACCGTAATTAATCTTAATATAAAAATTATTATTATTTTTATAGAGGGAAAAACGATTTAAGTTGAAATTTTATTCTATTCTTATTCTATTTTAATTAATAATAAATATTAAACTAATTAATGCAAAAAAAAATTTTATTATTTTTTTTTTTTTTTTTGCAATTTTATAATAAGAGATTTATAGTTAAATGGGTGTTAGTTTTCGGCAAGGTATTCAAGTTCTAAATTGTTTTCCCAAATATTAATTGTTTTACTAACTTCTAGAAGACCACCATCAGCTGATAAACAACCGGGCTCATTATGTGTGAAGCATCGGTGGTTCAGTGGTAGAATGCTCGCCTGCCACGCGGGCGGCCCGGGTTCGATTCCCGGTCGATGCAACTTTTTTTTTTTTTTTTTTTAATTTTAAAAAATTTAATTAAACATTAACTTTAGAAATAAAATACTGTTTAGAAATAATAACTATAGTTTTAATAACTGTAGTTATTTTTAAATTTTTTTTAACATAATATTCTTCTATAATATGAGTAATAATACCGGTAATAAATTTTATAATAATAAATAAAAAAAATTATTGTTTTAGAATGTAAAAATAATAATTATTAAAATTTACGTGGCTAAAGTTTATAATTGCAAAGGTCAACCTATCATTTTAATTGTTTTTCTCTTCATTCAACTTTGCTCATCCGTTGTGTTCGGACATTCAGGAGAATTGTTTAAAAAAAGATTTTTTTTTTCGATCTACAAAATTATTCAGTAAGTGTTATACAAATATTCAATTTTTTTAAAAAAATGCATCGTTTTTTAATTTTCAGTAATTCGATTTTGTTGGTTTACATTTTCCCCTCCCATAGACTTGCATGTTAAATTCTTCCATAGACTTTGATCTCAAAATTTATTTTTACCTTAATTTTGTTCTAATAATATTAATTTTTCCTCTCTAGATATGTCTTTCACGGGAGACGTGCTGTGTCGGGACGAACGAGCCCCACTTTTGGACCCCGAGAACCGTCTCCTCGGCCCCAAACACGCGTTGTTCGGGCAGTCTATGGAAGTGAATTCCTCGTGTTTGGGGGGCGAGAGTTCCGTGTGCCGGTTCATGCGTTGGCTATGGTGTACTTTAACTGGGAAGAGAGAGTGTCCGGAGGAGCGAGAGAAGCCGGTGACCGAAAAGAGACAGGACGTGGTCATGTCTCTCCTCTTCTGCGAAGCCATGATGAAGATGAGGAGAAGTCACGAAAAGAAGTTGCAAGAGTATAACTAGATCTTATTTTCATAGTCTTAAATTTTAATTTTCTCACACGCGCTTATTTATTTTCTAAAGGTTGGGCAAAGAAGGAGTGAAGAAGAGGATGTTTGACTTCATGTACGGTGGCTCCGACAGCGATTGGTTGACCGAGTCCGAGTGGACCGTCTCGCAAAAATTGGAATCCGTAGTTGAGGAGTCGACATCGTCTTCTGCACGCAGCTCTCGAGATTTAGCCTCGGATGATCCGGGTTCTTTTTACGACTTTTCGGATGATGACGACGAGAAAAGTGGTTCGCATTCCATGGAATTCTTTTCTCCGCAAGCCAAATCCCCGCTCCGCAAGTCTATAGAACTTATCTCTCCCGAGGATTAATCTTCGAAAAGTAGTGGTTCGGAAATTCTGCCGAAAATAACAGCGAGTCCAAAAGACCAGAGAAATTGCGAGGTTTTAATCCATTTTTCTTTTTCTTATAGCAATTTAAAATTGGGTTCTCGATTTTTTTTTCTTTCGAAATTGTTCGAGTTCATTGAATATAATTATTATAATATAATTCGTTGTACCTTCAAAAGACTTAAGAATTTTATTTAATTCTTCATAAAAGGTTTCTTTCAAAAATTTTAAACATTTTGGTTCTCGATTTTCTAAATTTTTCACTGAGTACAGTACCTCAAACTTTGGAATTTTATTCCTAGTTCTCTCCTCAAACTTTTGAAATTTGCCTCCTTCTTTCGGTATAATTTACGAGACTAACCTCCTGTCATAAAAAGACTACTTGAAAGAGTTTATAAATTTTTTTAGAAAAATATTTTAATTTGGTAAATTAAGTAGGCCTACATAAAAAAGAATAATAATAATTAAGATTTTAGATTAAATATCACCAGAAGAGAACGTTTGCATCGAACACGTTAAAAGCTATTAAAAAAAGTTTAAGAGAAAGTTTTATAAAGCGGAGAGTATACACCGATCATTCGTTGAACTTGATGCCCCAAATGCTGGTCCTGTGCGGAGGAACGGTTGGTCGGGCAACGGTGGAGAAGATGAGCTGGTTGATCGTGAGGTGCGGGTACCGATACCTCAAATAGTCTACTCCTTGCTCGGTGAACAGACCGTGCACTTCCAAGTTCTTTAACAACTTCAACGAACCCACCAACCTAATTTAAAAACACACACGAGTTGACGTATCTTAAACGTTTTAAAAAAAAATTATAAGAATTTTAACCTGTAGTTGTCGGGTTTGATGTTGAAGCAGCGCGAAAGACAGAGGATTTTGAGCTGAGGCAGTTTGGAGACGATACACGACATGCTCTTTTCTCCCAACTGCGCGGCGTCGCTCACGTCCAGTTCTTCCAAACGAGGGCACGAATCCGTCAGCTGACTCACGTCTGAAAGCAAACATTCAGGTAAATAATCACCTCATTAAGAATTAATTAAGATTTTGTTTACGTTCGTCGGTGAGTTGGTCTCGGAATCCGCTGAGGTTGAGTCTCCTCAAACTCTTCGGCAGTTGACTAGTGATCATGTCTAAGGTCTCGGTCTCCAATTTACTCCATCCTAAGTTCAACGCTTTCAGCCTAAACTTACACTTTTAATTATTATGAACTTTTTTTTTAAGAATTTCAAGACTTTACTTTTTGCATCTGTCGAGCAAGTGCTTCATTCCTTCCGTCGTCAAACCACAACACATAGACAAGTTTAGATGTTCCAGGTTTTGGTTCCGACTCAGCTTTCTAAAAACATTAGAGGAGTTAAAATGTTAGATAAGTGTGAAAATTATTTTTATTTTATTGAAACTGACTCGCAGACTTGAGTGCTGAGTTCGCAGTGCTCCAGACTGATGTTCTGGAGCCGCGAACAGGCTTTGAGAATGGAGTGGATCCCGCTCGGACTGATCGTAGCCATACTCAGGTCCAAGTGCTCCAATTTACTCTCGCAATCACTGACAAAAAATATGAGATTTTGTAAATTAAATTCTCCTTCGATTCTCATTTATCATAGAAAACCCAAGATAATACCTGGTAGTATCCAATTTAAACGGCGAAGTGAACTGTACATTTGCGTAAACGGAATTAACAGCCAACTAAACACAAGAACCAAAAAGTTTTAAAGATGACTGAAAAATCGGGTTCTTTCTCTTAATAATAGTTACATCAGCTTTGGCCAGTCTGAGGGCGACGGTGCCTCGTTGAATTAAGCGGTTGACGACTTCGGGAGTGACGTTCTTCCCGCCCAAGTTCAAGTTCTTCCACAGCGTTTCGTCGCAAGCCAAACGTCGAAAGCGGTGGCAAGTCAGCGCGCACTGCTTCAAGTTGTATTTCGGTAACAGTTTGAAAATCTGCAACATAATCTCGTCGGATATATTAGAAAAATAATCTGCAACGAATAACACATACACGCTATTAATAATCTCTTTGTAATTTCAACCGTTTTATTGTTACCGGTTACGGGTTGAATGATGGCTCTGGGTTTCATCTGTTTAGCTCGTCGATGGAACGCAGTGGGCGAAGAATCGTCGATCTTGTGCTTCACCGATTGGCGTTTCATCTAGAATTTGAACGAAACAAAAACAGTATTTTATTTATTTAAAAATTTAATTATAATTAGTATAGGATCTTGTTTCGAATAATACCTTAATCGACGTGTGGCGCGTTTTGTTAGAGTTGCAAGTCTGCGGTGTGGGTTCCAACTGCGCGTCCAGGATAAGCTTAAGTTTATTTTTGTCGTGAGTTTTGAAGAGCAGGTAATCTTCGTCGTCGTCTTCCCCTTCCATAACAGAGTCGTTTTCGCTGGCGGGCAGATGGGCTACTCCGATCTCTTCCAGCAGAGCCGAATCCTGTTCTTCGTTCACGAACAGACTGCTGAAACGACCCATATTCTCGTAACTTACATCGCACGCGCTGTTACTGTCGTCCGAACTCATCGTAGAATTTGGTAATTAGAATAAATATGAATTTATAAATAAATAAATAAGACTATGGAATAGACGGAGTGAGTGAGGAAGCGCGGGGGAAACTCCGTTGAATGAAACCGGTTGCATTGGCGCCTGTTTTTTCCCGCGTGCGCTTGTAAACACAATTACAATGCTGTCGCTTGTTTCGGAACGAACAAAATTTAATTAATTAAAAAAAAAATGAATTACTTTTACATAAAAATAAATAATAATTTTATTATTTAAAAAAAGAATTTAATTTTATTTAATTAATTAGAATTTTTATTTTTAAAAACAATTATTTTAAGTAAACTTTAACAAAATCGAATCTATTTAGCTGGCAGCACTGCTTAACTATGAGAAACTGTACTATACAAAATTGCAAGTTATGGAAATGCTTTTTCAATAAGCGCGATTACGATTTTGAGTACATCAGCGCTTTATTGCAACTACACCGGTACATGTGCGTTTTCAGATGATGAAATCTAAAATTATTTCTTCTTATTGCGCGAGAAAATCATAATATTTAGTATATAAAGGAAAAGTAAGACAATTGTATTTCATTATTGATCACGCTTTCTTTATGTAAGACAGTATTAATTAATTTTATTTGATTTATCAGGATAAAAAGAGAGCAATAATGGGTGCGAGTAGCAGCAAGGAGAGTTGCAGTTCAGCTAGTTTGGAGACCAAGTTGCCTAGCAATAATATTTTCGAAGATAAGAAAAATGTCAGTGAATGTCCGGTAAAGCATAATCTGCAGCCAGCCTTAACCTCGACGAAGCCACCCAGCGGCTGCCCCGCTCACAACACGGACGACATTAACCCCGATAACATGGTTTGTGATCCTAAATAATATAGCGAAACACTTTTTCAAAAAAGTTATGAATGAATTATGCGTTTACCAGATGCCTCCGCCTAACCAGAGGCCGTCGGAGGGTCAGCCTTTCCCTCTGCCCATAGACAGACAAGTGTCGAACATCCCGAAAGCAGGCACCGAGGGCGAACGATGGGCCTATCCTTCGCAACAAGTATTCAAATCCGTCTTCCAAAATTAATTTTAAGGATCAGAGAGAATAAGCTGAGGGATTTTTTTTTTTGTGTAGATGTTTTGGAACGCGATGATACGTAAAGGATGGAGGTGGAAAGAGGAGCAGTTGAACCAGGACGATATGAAAAGCATCATTCACATTCATAATGCGAATAACGAGGAGGCGTGGAAAGAAGTTCTCAAATGGGAAGCTCTACATTTCAAGTACAAAAAATAATTTTATTCGTCTGTGCTTTTGAAATAATTATTATTATGGAGAAAAAGTATACGAGTTTTGTGATTTATAGGGAATGTGATTGCCCGAAATTGAAGAGCTTCGCTGGAGATGCCAAGAAATTAACGCCCAGAGCCAGAATCAGAAGTTGGATGGGGTAAATTCATGCTTTTTTATTTGTTGACACAGGAAAACAATATTATTTTCTTTTTAAATTTGGTGTTTATAGTTACCAGTTGCCGTTTGACCGCCACGATTGGGTGGTGGATCGGTGCGGGAAGGACGTGCGTTACGTGATCGACTACTACGACTCGGGAGAAGTAGACGCCAAGAGTTTTCGTTTCGCTAATTTGGACGTGCGCCCAGCTTTCGACTCTTTCACCAACGTGTGGGACCGAATGGTAGTGGCTTGGTGGAGATGGACCAGCTCATCCTCTCAATCCTAAAAACATTTCCATCTTCCTTCATTTCAACTATGCATTTCAGTCTCGGTAGAATTTTAAGTATGTGTATTATAGAACAATTTTAATTTAACAAAAAAAAAAAAAAATTTTTTTACCGAAACCATCATCTCTCAATATTTAACAAATTATTGAGGCTAAGTAAGTTACGTAAATAAATTTACTTCATTAAAAGGTAAATAAAACTCTTTTATTCGTTTCTTTATTTATACATCTAGTAAAAATAGTTTGTTTTTTAAAAAAAAATATTGGAAATTTGAATCGACTTGTAATCGCCGCCGCTAAAAAATAATTTCGCGCGTGCCTTTCAGTTTCTTTCCGTAACAGCGCTTTGACCTCCATCCTCCTTACGGGAGCTGTTCAGGGTTGTAATGGTAGGTGGCGCCGCTTTATTCGAACGAATACGACGGAGAGTGAACGTCGAGTGAAGAAGAAGCCGTACTGTGCGAGTGTTCATCGGTACATCTCAATTGTTTTTTTTTTTGGTTATTAAATAATAGAGAAGAAGAAAAGAAGAAGAATCATTCCCTGACTGTGTGTATTTATTTAAGTAAGTAATCTCATTTTGATTTTTCCAATTACTTGAGAGTGTATTTGTCGATGTACGGTAGAAGCGCGATAAGAAATCCCATGGCGGAATTGGCGCGCGCGTTCTTTGTTAGCTCCGCCGCCCGCCTCGCTCGCTCCCTCGGCCGCCAGCTCAAACAACAACAGCCGCCGCATTCAACATGTGTCACCATCTGCGTTTGTTAATAAACGAAGAGTCATCGCTCTCCCGGGAAATGTCCTCCTCATCCTAATAATGATCTTTATAGAAACCTTCATTTAACATGTACATGTTTCGAAATTTCTTTCTCCGAAGAATTGCGTTTGTGTGTGTTGTGTGAGAGAAGAGACTTTGCCCGCGTTTGCGTTGTTTCCGTCGATATTTTTCCGTCAACAATCGATTTTTTTTTATTCTTTTTTTTTTTTTTTTACGTTTTCGTCTTACGAAACTTTTGTTCGTTGCGCGAATCCCCACAGGAATTTAATCTCTACTTTTAAGTTATTTATAATATACGCTCTTCGCCTTTCTCTTCACTCTTTATCCCTACGGATGATTACAATGGGAGGTGATGACGTAAGCGCACGTCATCCGCTTGGCTTAAGCCGTGTGCACACGAACAATATTTTTTGTGGAGCTTTGAAATATTAATTTGAAAAGAGATTAATATTTTATTTACGTGTTTTTTTTTTCTTCTATTTTTATTCGATGATTGAAAAATTAGAATTATGTAAAATCCCCAATTACTGCATACGGAGAAATTTGCGTGTTTACATTTTTTTTTTGTTAGGAGATTTACGCGGATTAAATCGGATTCTTCTGCACATTTTTTTTTACCATAAGCAAAATTATTGTTATTAAAAAAAAAAAAAATTTAAAAAGTTGAGCCAAATTTAGAGATTTAGGTGTATGGAGATTTATATTAAAGGAATTGTGATTCAACTTGAAGATTGACTTTTAAAGAAGAGATTTACGTGCTAATACTGTACGGTATTTTTTTGTTGTTGTAGAGATTTGCGTGCTTGTTTTTAGGAATGGATTTACAATATTAGTTATGAATTGGGATTTACACGTTTGTTTACTTTTATAAAGAGATTTATACGTTTGTTTTTGATCTAGATTTACAGCATCGCTTGTTAGGAAGAGATTTACATGCTACATATTGGTAGGGATTTACGTGCTAATCATTAGAAGAGATTTTTATGCTAATTATTGGAAGAGATTTACATTAATTTTATTGGAAGAGATTTACATGCTAACTATTGAAAGGGATTTACGTTAATTTATTGGAAGAGATTTACGTTAATTTTTTGGAAGAGATTTACGTTAATTTTTTTGGAAGAGATTTACATCAATTTTATTGGAAGAGATTTACAGTAATTTTATTGGAAGAGATTTGCGTGTTAATATTGTATAGTTTGTTGCGGAGATTTGCGTGCTTGTTTATTTTATAGAGATTTACACATTAGTTTTGGTTGAGATTTACGCGTTGTTTTTGGTAGTGATTTACACGTTAGTTTTATTAGAGATTTACGCATTAGTTTTGTTAGAGATTTACACAGTTATCAGTAGAAATTTATGTATGTTGTTTATCAGTAGGGATTTACTTGTTTTTGATCTCGATTTATGGGAGATTTACGGGAAGAGATTTACATGCTAGTTATCAGTAGGGATTTATAATAAATGATTTTTATTGGAAGAGATTTAGATGTTTGTTTACTTTTAAAGAGAGATTTAATTATTTTTGATATAGATTTACAAGACTGCATGTTTTAGAAAGAGAATTTCACGTTTTTGGTAGAGATTTACACGTTAGTTGATGAGAGATTTACAAGCTTGCTCTTACATGATAATTTTTATTTTAAAGATCCGTTCATTATTATTTTCAAAATCCGTTCACTTTTGTTTAAAAGATCCGTTCACTTTTATTTTAAAGATCCGTTCATTATTATTTTCAAAATCCGTTCACTTTTGTTTAAAAGATCCGTTCACGTTTATTTTAAAGATCCGTTCATTATTATTTTCAAGATCAGTTCACTTTTGTTTAAAAGATCCGTTCACTTTCATTTAAAAGATCCGTTCACTTTTATTTTTATAGATCCGATCACTTTCATTTTAAAGATCCGTTCACTTTTATTTTTAAAGATCCGTTCACTTTTGTTTGTAGTGAATCCAAATGTTGTTTGGTTGGGAGGTGTGGGCAGGGGAGTGTTTCTCAAGGCGTGGCTCGTCATCCGCCATCGATCGATGATGTCACAGCATTTTAAGGCATTTTCTTGAATTTCCCAACTGACTGCTACTGAAATTAGCATATCCTTTCTCCCCCCTCCCCCTACATATTCATCCCCCTCTCGGCCCTCTACTGTTGTTCTCTACCCTCTCATTACGGCCGCCATCTTTGATTGCACGTTGCTCGCAGCAGACGACGCAACTTTCATTATTTTGATCTTGTTTTTTGCTGAGTGGGCGGAGTCAGTCGTTGGGGTGGGATACGTCACTCATTCGCACTCTCGCTTCCGGCGGAAGTAAGAGTTCTTTGGCGAGGAGTGGGCGTGGCTTGGTCTTTCCAAGTCCCTCCTCTTTTCAACGCATTTAAACTCTTTCAACGTGTTTTTCACGGGAATAAAAAGTCCCTGCTTTAAGTAGAAAGGATAAAAAGTCCCTGCTTTAAGTGGAAAGGATAAAAAGTCCCTGCTTTTATTAGAAAGGATAAAAAATCCCTGCTTTAAATAGAAAGGATAAAAAATCCCTGCTTTAAATAGAAAGGATAAAAAGTCCCTGCTTTAAGTGGGAAGGATAAAAAGTCCCTGCTTTAAGTGGAAAGGATAAAAAGTCCCTGCTTTTATTAGAAAGGATAAAAAATCCCTGCTTTAAATAGAAAGGATAAAAAATCCCTGCTTTAAATAGAAAGGATAAAAAGTCCCTGCTTTAAGTGGGAAGGATAAAAAGTCCCCTCATAATATCCAAGGGATAAAAAGTCCTCGCTAATTTTTAAGCGGATTATTTTTGCGCAACTAAATTTATTAATAGGATAAAAATTCCTCTGTTTATTTGTTCCTCTCTACAGGGAAATTAAACATTAATCTGATTGGATTAAAAGTCTCCCGCCATTATTATTAATCTAAGGATAACAATTCCCCGGAGTTTTCTTTCCTTCCTAACGAAAAGCCCGAATGTAATTATTATTGTAATTGCGCTGTGCGTGTAGGAGGCGTGGCTCTTGAGACTCCTCCTCTTTCTAAGCGGCCATTTGTAATCGTAAGCGATCGATCGATTGTCGCTCGGCGGCGGACATGTTGGAGATTGAGGGGGGGGGGAGGTTCTGCGAGCGGAAGTTGTTGTCTAAAACAGTTAAAAGGAAGTGGGATTTATTGTCACTCGGACTTTTGATGCCGTGTTGTGGGGGGGGGGGGGGGGGGGGGGGTGACCACACTTAGTGACGTCACTCACTCAGTGGGAGAGAGAGAGAGAGAGAAAAACGTCGGAGACCGGAAATCCGTCGACTCCATATTAATACTTTCAGATATGATGGAAAATAATCAATGGCTTATGACAACCTCCATCTCACCTTACGACGCACGCACAATCCATTTCCGGTTCGTCAGTTTTGCGCTTTATTGGAATTTTGTATTTGATGGGAAGTTTTTGATGTAGTGAAAATTTTCGCTTTAATGGAAATCGAGGTGAAATTTCGTTTCAGTGAAAATTTAGATTCAACGGAAATTTAGATTCAGCGGAATTTTAGATTGAGTGGAAATTTAGATTCAGCGAGAATTTAGATTCGATGGAAATTTAGATTTAGCGGAAATTTAGATTCAGCGGAATTTTAGATTCAGCGGAATTTTAGATTCAGCGGAATTTTAGATTCAGCGGAAATTTAGATTCAGCGGAATTTTAGATTGAGCGGAAATTTAGATTCAGTGGAAATTTAGATTCAGTGGAAATTTAGATTCAGCGGGAATTTAGATTCAGCGGGAATTTAGATTCAGCGGAAATTTAGATTCAGCGGAATTTTAGATTCAGTGGAAATTTCGCGTTAATGGAAATTTCGCTATAATGAAAATTTAGATTCGTTGGAAATTCATGTCAGTGAAAATTTCTATGTACCGTAGTGAAAATTCCATTTTAATGAAAATTTCGATTTCGTGAAATTTAGATGCAAATGCATAGGTTACAAGTTTTTTTAACGCGGATTTAAATTCCTGAGATTTTTTAACCTTTGCGTTTTTTTAGATGGATATAAATTCCGGAGATTTTTAACACTTCTTTTTTAAGGGACATATTAAACTTTAGATTTTTTATGGGATAAAAGTTGTAGGAATTTTTTATGGAGATATAAAGTCTCGTCGATGTTTTAAAAGCTCCTCGTAGGGGGAATAAAAATCCCATATGTTTTCGAGAGGGGATGAAAAGTCCTGCATTTCTTAGCCGGAGACCGCGAAGGCACCTGCGCGTGTTGTCATAGCAACCGCCGCCGCATCCGCCGCCAGAGGGCGCTTTGCTGTGTTTCTTCTTCTGTTTTGCATGTCAATTGATTGATTGATCGATGAATTATGCGCATGTGCAATATTAATGCGAGTGCGCGTGTCGAGATGCCATTGTAAATTGATTGGCGCAGAGCGCATGCGCAGCCGATTAATTTATCGATTATAATTAATCTTGTAGGAGGAGGCTCCCTATCCCCTCCCCCTCTCGCTTCTTAAGAAGGAGTTGCTAGGTGACGAAACTTCCGGTTGAAGAATTATCTACTTCCGCTCATCATCTTGAGTGCTCCCCCTCAACCTCTTTCGCGCCCCTAGTGGAGGGGTGTGTGTGTTTACGTTGGAGTGACGTCAGAATTAACGTTTGAAGATGAGAGTTGATAACCGGAAGTCGCCATAGCAACACGTGCTCACTGTGTTTGCTTCCTTTTGTTTGACGTCACTTCAAAATTAAAAGCCGAAGCCACGCCCACTCCTTTCCTCTTCCCATAAACAAAGTCAAATCGCGGTTGTTGACTAAAATAGCGTTTCGTCTATTCTCACTTCTTCAATCTTTAAGAGCGTATTTTTAGCCGTGAATGTTTAATTTGTTTATTTTCACCCCCTATCGTAAAGTCTGTAATGTATTATTATAGCTGTAAAATCGCTTATTTTCACCCAAACATTTAACTGCACTTATTTTCACTCAAAAATTTAATTTTACTCAATTTCACTCAAAAATTTAATTTCACTCAAAAATTTAATTTGACCTAAAAATTTAATTTCACTCAAAAATATAATTTCACTCAAAAATAAAATTTCACTCAAAAATTTAATTTCACTTAAAAATTTAATTTCACTCAAAAATTTAATTTCACTCAAAAATTTAATTTCACTCAAAAATTTAATTTCACTCAAAAATATAATTTCACTCAAAAATTTAATTTCACCCAAAAATTTAATTTCACCCAAAAATTTATTTTTACTCAAAATTTATTTTCACTCCAAAATTTACATTTTATTTTCACTCTATAATTTTAATTTAGCTTATTTTCACTCCATTATTTTAACTTAGCTTATTTTCACTCCATAATTTTAATTTAGCTTATTTTCACTCCATTATTTTAATTTAGCTTATTTTCACTCAATAATTTTAATTTAGCTTATTTTCACCCAATAATTTTAATTTAGCTTATTTTCACTTAATAATTTTAATTTAACTTATTTTCACTCAATAATTTCCCCCGCCACCTACCTACTTCAACCCCTTCTTCACTCTCGTTTTAAATGAAATAGCAGATGAGTCCATTAATACGGGAGCGGAAATGATTCCAATTCGTTTTGTACGTCAGCCACCGCCCCCTTTCTTCCCTCCCCTCCCCCTACTCCCCCACTCCTTTCGCTAACCCTAATCTCCTATGACAGACATATGCTAATCGTCTGCTCCACCCACCCCCTTCCCCTCCGCCCACCGCATTCCATTATTCAACAGCCGCAGCCCACAACCACTTCCGCTTTCAAACTTTATTAACATTCCTGCAAAAAGAATATCTCACCCAGCCTACCTACGTAACAGACGGCCATCTTGAAAATAGCGTTATAAAGTCTACGAGCGAAGAAACAATGTTAAATTCAATGGGGGAATTTTACGTCAAAATCTATGGCAGAGATTTACATTCAAGTCTATGGGGAAAGATTTACATGTCTATGAGAGAGATTTGCATTCAAGTTTATTGGGAAGATTTACATTCAAGTCTATGGGGAAGATTTACATTCAAGTCTATGGGGGAGATTTAAATTCAAGTTTACGGGGAAGCTATACATTCAAGTTTACGGGAAGATTTACATTCCAGTGTATGGGGAAGATTTACATTCAAGTTTACGGGAGAGATTTACATTCAAGTCGATTAGAGAGATTTACATTCACGTCTATGGGGAAAGATTTACATGTCTATGAGAGAGATTTGCATTCAAGTTTATTGGGAAGATTTACATTCAAGTCTATGGGGAAGATTTACATTCAAGTCTATGGGGAAGATTTACATTCAAGTTTATGGGGGAGATTTAAATTCAAGTTTACGGGAGAGATTTACATTCAAGTCGATTAGAGAGATTTACATTCAAGTCGATTAGAGAGATTTACATTCATGACTATGGGGGAGATTTACATGTCTATGAGAGAGATTTACATTCATGGCTATGGGGGAGATTTACATGTCTATGAGAGA
>JAQGAZ010002205.1:0-19703 GCA_034692225.1 Polydesmus complanatus
ATCGGGCTCCTCAAAAACTTATTGAGTCTGTAACAGATTTTTAAAAAGGCCCTCTTTTCTGGAAAATGGAGACAGGGAGAGCGACCGCTCCCCCTGCACCCCCCCTAGCTACGCCACTGCTCTGAACATTAGCAGGTGTCGCTATTTACCGAGTCCTACTTAATCCGCTAGATTCGCTTATAAAACACGCGCTCCGGAGTTACTAGAGCTATGTAAACACGAGAGTATGGAAAGAAAAAAAAAAGCCCTAATCAAATGCATTACTGTATTATGTTCAATATTTGTTGCCGCCGACCTAATCAAATTTAATTCGTGTCTTTAATAAGAATTTACCCGAGCAATTTTATAGGTGTAATAAATTAATTCATAACGGCGCTCAAGATTGAACGAGCACTTTCGAAAATAAAAATAAAAAATAAATAAATGTAAAAATAAAAAATTGATAATTTAAACCTGTGATATACTGTCTAATCGTTTGACAACACATCGATGGCCTAGTGTCAATAACAGTACTGTTCATGTATTAACCAAATTGTATTTTTCCCGAAGAGAGAAAAAAACCCCCGTAATTTCAGGCTTAACATTTTTAATGCGGATAACCTTTTTCTACACGCGATTTTAGTTAAACTTGCCTGAATAAAGAAAAACACAGATTTAAAAATCAACAATTTTTAAGATACGGTATGTTATAAGTTATCATAATAGTAAAATACGGTTTTTAATAGAGTAATTGTTACTATTTCAAAACTTTTAAAATATCAGTTCCTATTAGTTAAAATGATACTTTTAATAATTACGCTAAAACATGCAGAAGTATAATCTTAAAATTTCCTGTTATAATAACTCAATTTTGCTATATAAAAAAAAATGGTGGTACGAGCAATTGCCACTAAGCCATTTTAACAAAAAAGCACAATAAAATATGCTGGTGGGTTATCGGCGTAAAAAACACTGTCTTTGTTATGTACTATCAAAGTTCCATCATCGTCATAATTTTATTCTTGTATAATGCAAAATGAGAAGAAGCGCGTCTGCGATTCCGACTGGGTTATTAATTTTGATAAAAGCAACAAACGACGATATCTGAAAACAATTTACATAAGCGCCAAGAGAGAAGCCTCTGTCATTCGGTCGATATTTTAGAAGGAGAAAAAAAAATAATGTGTCTGGAAACGTATTTTTTTTTTTTTACTCTCGTCGATAAGAAAATTAATTAAAAAAATGGTATAGCTTACCTCCGTCCTCCGCCCACCGGTCCTTTTCCTGCTGCACCGTTAGGGGCCGATTCGTTAGTAAACGGTAGTAGCCTTGAAGAATCAACACCAACTCCTCCGAGTCACGGTCCTCCAAGCTCAATAAGATATTCTAATAAAAAGAAAGAAAAAAAAAATAATAGTAGACAAAAATTACAATACAACTTAAAACTAAAACCAAAAAAAAAAAATATTTTTTTAGAATAAATAAGTAAATAATAATAAAAATAAAGATGGGGAAAGAAAATCAGAATTAATAAATTAAAGGTGATTAAATCCTACCTGATTGTTGTCCATAATTAGACTAATTTAACACGGAAAAACCTTCCCAATATAAACCGTTACCCCAATGGTTCACACTCCAAACACCGATAGAGAGAAAAAAAAGATATTTAAATCCCCCACACAGTGACACAAGAAAAGATATATATGTAATAATTGAACGAGTGCAAATTGAGAAGAAATCGATGGGGAAAAAAAACTACACTATCGATCACTACGCCGAAGAATATTATTAAATATTTAAGAGCACGGCAAATCGAAAACAGGAAGTTGACATCGACTGGAAACAGGCTAAAAGTCAAGAAAGGCCTTGTTTTTCAGGTTGCCAAACAAAATCCCCCAACACAACAACCGCACGCGCAAAACAAACAACAAAAAATAGGATTAGGAATAAAATGCAAAGTCAATCATTGTGTCAAACGGAAAAATACTTTTTTAAGCGAACGATTTATACATGATAGATGACTAGAAAAAGCAAATTAAAAATTTAAAGCCAGAAAATGCATTCATTTTGGCATCGAAAATCCCATTAAATATTCACGATTTTTTTTTTCTTAAAGCTTAATTCTTAACGAAATAAATCCCCGGAATAAGACAAAACTTTTAGTTAGCGAAACGCAGTTCGAACGAATGCGCGAATGATGCCGCGCGATCAAGTGTCATCGACGGCTGACAGAAGCGAATGGAGGCGGCGGTGGAACTGACAAAATATTCGATACACTTTCGCCGTTGAACAGAAAGCCGAAAGACTAACCAACCAGAAGAAGCATAGTAGACATGCGTGCGCGAGCACGAACGGAAAAAGTCGATCGAATAGATTTGTGACGTCAGACGTTGAGCACGCAATTTCTACACGACAGGAAGCGGTAAATGCATGCGGAGGAAATTAAATGCGCGCTCCGTACGTGAACCACTCACATGGACCGATCCCAACCCTATGGACCCAACGGCATCACCTGCATCCCCACAGATTATTGGAATTTTTGTCACTTCTCGAGAAACCGAATTAAATTGCATTCATTTCTCAGTTTTTAAAACCATTATTATTATTATTTTATTTATTTATTTTTTTTTTTAAATAAAATTCGGTCTTGTCGCCTGACAGGGGTAATTTACAAATTAAGTTCTGTTACGTTGTAAAAATTTATTATTCTTCAAATATGATTTTTTAAAAATACTTTTAATTTTTATTTTTAATCCACATATTACCGAATAATTATATATCGCAAGCTACCAAAAAAAAAAAAAAATTAATTCCTATACATTGAACTGAGCAAATGAAATTTGCTGCATTTATTATCCAAATTCTACTCCTTTAGCGAACTATATGCTTGGCTTTGATCAAAGCTCAGTTTAAATATACACTTCAAAAAATAGAATCAATGTTTAAAATGCAAGATGTAATCCCTTGAATAAGCTACGATGCGATTTAAAGATGCACTGAGTTAACGTTTAATCGAATGCCATCCAATGTTATGTTTGGAAGAGTTATGAGTTGGAACGTGATGCCTAGTGCCATATTATACGAGATGAACGACTCCCCTACCCCCTTTTTCTTATTCATAACTAGACCTAAATCCCTTTTCTACTTCTTTGGCATCAACAAACATACAAGAAAACAAGAAAGCTCCGTAAAAAAAAAAGTAAAAATGATAGTATCGAAATCATATTTCACTTTCACGCTTCGTTGCATCTTCCCCAACCACCCTTCCCCTACGTTCGCTCCTGGTTCACCCCGGAACATCCTTACCCCACCCTCGGCTTTCCTCAAGGCACGCTTGCTAATCCGTCTAGGAAAAAATCTTGGAAAAAGTGATACAGACTAGCACTAAATTAAGAACACATTCGTAAAAATAAAGCATAACTCAATATCACTAAAGCCCTTACTGGAACCAGCACCAACATTCCATACGGTAAACCATAATAATCGTAAATGCTAACGCCATTTAGGTAATAATAATTCTTATGAGACAAAGTAAGTCTACATGATACTGTATCGAACGAAACGTTTTAGTGTGAATATTCATATCCCGAAAAAATTTAAAGAAATTTTATTTACTTTCATAAATTGAAGCAAAATCACGATGAATTCTAAGAATATAGATTGTCAAGTTTTCAGTAAAATAGTATATTGTAGTTTTTATAATATATAGTAGTTTACATAAAATATTCCACATTTCAAACAAAAAAAATTTTTTTATCTTTTCAATTCACTGGTAAATGTATATTTTACACTTTTTGTGTGCCGTTCACAATTTCAACTTAAAAACACGATAAACGCATTTTATAGAAAGCGCGAGATATAGAAAAAATAAATAACTGATCAAAAACCGCCAGACTATTCATGAAGTTTGCAACGATATAACGTATTGTTGTTGGAACTTTTAACATTTCCTGCTCCACAACCTTTATTTAATTTTTTTTTTATTTTTTTTTTTTTTTGAAAAGAAAAAATACATAAGAATGAGTCCAACCTGATCGATTGGTGTCCAAAATGCAACGCGAGACTCGTGTGTGGTCAGCAGATGGTCGACTATTCGGCATAAAATCACACGCGCAGTCCGGCACGAAAAAAAAAAATCAAATTAAATCTATATAAATAAAAGTGAGAAGCGACTGAAAACAGCAGCAAAACGGCCGGGGAAAAAAATGTTTGGAGAAAGCTACTTAGATACAACGGAATAGAGATTTCTCTACCGCAAAAGCCTGATATTTATACACAAACAAGTAAGCAAACCGAGTCAAGAAAATCCCTTTCTCTTCAAATTTATATAGATATACAAAACTTGGCACATGCACTAAAACTCAACGATAGAAGAAAAAAAGAAAATAAAATATTTAAACGGATGAAAAAATCGTTAAGAAAATAAAAAAAAAAGAAGTGAAAGTTAGTCCATCCATTTATAAAATGAAGTAAAAATCCTTTCCGATTTAGTTTTTATTTTTTTTCTTATTTTTCTTTTTCCCAAAAACATTTGAGCCATCTCATTGGTCGCCTGCTGAAACGGCACGAACAGGATCAACGCCTAAAATCTCTGCCTCAAAAAAAAAAGAAAGAGAGAAAGAAAGAAAAGACAAACAAACAATAATAAAAAAAAATCCGATTTTTTTTTTCACTTTCATTCTCTCTCCATTTTCAAGACGTCTTAATGTAACCAAGTTGGTTCACTTCCGGCCTCATCTACTTTTACAAAAATGGGTTATTTGCTACTACAATATTTCTATTTTTAACAAAATAGCAATTCTATTTTCGTAGGCCTACTTTCCTAAATACAATCGACTTTTGAGTTTACAATGACTACACGTGCACAATGCGTTGCATTTGTTACTTTTCACGTGAAGTCAAACATGAAATCAGAAAGGTTACAACGAAACAAGGATTATTTTACGCAAAAATTTGTGATTAAAAAGAAATTAATATGCCGCCTAATTCACTTGCAATAAAATAACTTAATAAATAAATTTTGTTTACAATTACAGTATTATAAAGCTTACAGTAAAATGCTTTAAAAAAAAAAACCCTCTAACATTATAGCTTAGCCATTTAATCCCTTCCCATATTCTGTTTTACGCTTAACGCCATCATTGCTTCGGTTATAAACTTTTTTTTTTTAGTTCAAAAATAATCCGAAACAAAAAAAAAAAGCTTCAAAATAAAAAGTATTTTCCCAAGTTTTTAGTGGCGAGAAACTCTAAAGTAGAGTGATTCACTACATCTTATCTTCATTCAAATTTATCGCTAGAAAAACTTCCAACGCTAGATCTATTTATTTTCCAGTCTAAAACCCAGCCACGCTTAAGATCCGTAGACGTGCCGCGTTACCTGAAGATATTTAGTGCTCAAAGCACGAAAAACAATAAATTAGGCGCGTGCTTCCAGCGATAGGTATGCCTCGCACCGCTACCACCGCGCGCATGAAAAATGCATTTCAAGCTGTTAATTCCAAATGAAATTTCTGCAATTATTCCACCACCTCGCTTAAATAATTAATATTCCAAAATTTAAAAGTAAATAAAATTAAGAATAACCAAAGAGCGTAGAAAATTTTAAACAATTAGGTTAAACTGCCTGCAGAATATCCATGTGGTGTATTGTAGTGCGATGTTTGTAGTTCCGGGACTGCGGCTGCTCGCTCGCGCTTACTAACGACGTTTCTCCTCTGGGAACAATTGCCTTCAAACTTTCCCTCGTTCATTTCGCTATCAAAGTGAAACACGCGTCCAAAATTTCAGCTTATACTCAGCTATCAAACTGTAAACACAAACAACCCTTTTCTTTTCCGCTTTATGTCGGCATCGCAAAAACAATTCCAAAGTGGATCACAATTTATTTTAAATACACTAGGCTACTATGATCGGCACACAGGTTCTTATTTCCAAACATTTCGTTCTTAGGACGCCGTCTCAAACACATACTGCACATGCAAAAATGTCGGAAAAAAAATAAATAAATAACCCGCCGCACAATATTTTTCACGTAAGACGTTTAAGTAACGTTACGGTATTTTATCGCGACGAACTTTATCCGATAGATTACACGCAAACTACGTGTATGTTTGCACAACCACGTCATGTTATAAATGTAAACGACTACCAGTATGTAATTTTTTTTTTCTTCAAAAAGGTACCATTTTATCAAGCATGCATGCTTCAATCACGTCTTCTTCAGCATGCGGCTGTAATAGAATACAGAACTGAATGGAATTATACAGGCTGTTCTCGAAATCGACTTTCTTACAAATCGCTTTTTCGTGCATGAATAATAAACTTTTCGTACTAAAAATATCCGTTCTTTCCAACATCGAACTAATATTATGCAAATATTATACCGGTAACAGAACCCCCCCCCCCTCATTTTCAAAACGAATGCTTAAATTACGTTAGTAATAATTAATTATTGGAAAAGGTTCCCTATAAAAGTAAATTTTTTTAAAAATCTAATTTCATACACGATACATCTGTAAAATCTGTAGTTATTTCCACTAAAATGTGTAACTTTTCAAATCTTTGGAGCCGACAACTCTGTGTGTACAGAAATCTTATAAACTTTCGTTGACATTTTCAAGAACGCTTTGAGTCCTGCTTGCATCCTACGTTGAAACTGTTCGAACGGCACAATAGTTTCACTGCGGATTAAACTTTATTGCACCAGAATGATCGTCCATTTCGATTTGGGTCTCGGCTCTCATTCACTTTGCTTTCGTTTTTCTCACTCCCCCATCTCACATTATGCCATACACACCCTATGCCCTCCCCAAATATTCAAGTTTCTAAGAAAACATTTTATTTCCCGAAACGGTATTCTATCTCCTGCTCCGTAGATGGACGTTTACGTAGAAAGAGAGAATGGTAATTTAGTTGCCAAATAAATTCCCTCTAACTTTCAGTGTCTTTGGAATTGTGCTTAGAAATTGGATAGTTAAAGAACGTGGGACCCTTTTACGTTCCTCACCTTTCGATAGGAGTAAGGAAGCTAAAGCTATAATACATTCTGACGTAGATTGAACTTAAGATATCAGCTACGAGGCACCGTATAAACATCTGTTTACAATGGAAACAACGCGTAATTTGACGGAAGAAACGGCAAAATGTATTCAACTCCACCCACTTTTCCTGTAGCAAACTTTCTTCAACCCGCCTCACCCCGATTCCATAATAAATATCATTATAATATCGATAAATATAGGTTTGGTAAACGTCGAGCATAAATTGGCCATTTATGAAATTTGTTTGCTAACGTCATTATTTTAGCGATCGACGTGGCTATAACTGAGGCAACCGTTGCATCACACAAACTATTTTCACATGTATTCAATCAACATCAATTACATTTAAATAAATATTGATTAACTTCTTTTAATCAAATTTATAAATGAAAAATTTGCCGCCATCCACCTCTACTTCGTTCGCTAAGTTGAAAAAACAAATTAGCATGACATTTCAAAATTATTTTCATAAATACTTTCTCCCCTCCTCCCTCTTTTTATTATGGTACAGTGTATATTCAGTACCGCACTTTTGATTAGAAATAGCTAATGTAAACATAGCGCCCGAGTTGAGACGTGGCTGCATGCCTTAACGTTATGATGGTTTTGGCAGGATCGAACAGTTACAGAACAAATTGAAAAGATATAAATTGATATTTGTAACCATGGCAATTATTTTGAGCGAAAGAAAGCTAAAAAAAACTAGCGCACTTTACAGAGGGT
Source organism: Polydesmus complanatus (assembly GCA_034692225.1). Lineage (NCBI taxonomy): Eukaryota > Metazoa > Arthropoda > Diplopoda > Polydesmida > Polydesmidae > Polydesmus > Polydesmus complanatus. The sequence goes on from JAQGAZ010002205.1 coordinate 7,745, forward strand.
CGCAGCAACGCCAACTACTGTACACTAAACAAGCTATGGCATTTAAACTTTTGTAAAGTTATAACGTATCACCCTGTATCCGCAAAAAAAAAAATCGAAAATCTATATAACATGCAGTTATGTACCTTGGATGTTTTTTACGCCATCGTCAAAAAAAAAAAAAAACTCGAGCTACCGTTATAGAAAAATAATCAAGTCATACATAATTTCTCACTGCGAAAACAAAATTATTTTGGATAAAGATATATTATCCTCTCCGAAAAAGTCTATTAAATTGTGAGGCGAACGCAGTGGTAAGCTATATTCCTCGCCGGAAAGTTGCTTCTTTTATAGGGAGAAACATATTTAACGTGTGAAATGATTTACAGCTTCACGGAAAAATATGGGAAGGGTAAGCAAATCATGAAAATTTTGCGTTCCAAAACGCAGACCCAATGAAAATGCACAGCCAAAAGAAATTCACATTTACATATCGCAGTCTACCCGTAACACCTTTATATTATAATAATTTTATCATGGAAAATTATTTCCGAGAAAAACATTTATGCGTTTTAAATGTATAATCAGTGGAATGGAAACAAACGGTTTTAGATTATACCGGCATATATTTCCAAGTTTAATATATTAACATAAGACCGAAAAATATTGCGTCTTTCGAAGAAAAAAAACTAGCAAAAAAAAAAAAAGTAAATCCAACTGCATCAGCATTTTTCTCTTCGTTTATCAAATTTACGGTGCAATGCAAACAAATCCATGGCTTTTGTTATTAAATTTGAGAAAATAAACAAATAATGCCATTCAAATTCTTTTATAAATTAAATTGACTAGAAACGCCAAAACCGTTTCCTCTCCCCAGTCTTATTATTAAATCTCAATAGGACAATGCGTTAACAATCGACGTTAACATCTCGCATCAAATAGTGAATTTTTTCAAGTACCCGGTACTGTAAAATCAAATGCCAAAAAATCAATAAAAACCCACACAATTTAGTTAATAATTACACTGTTTATTCAATTGCTATTCGATTGCTATTACAATCTGCCAATTTAAATTATAGAAACTTTGCTCAGTTATTATTTAAGCAACTGCAATATAGAGCTGTCAATTCATTCATGAATCTTATATTCAACAATAAAAACCATTTTGAAAAATCCATTAAAATACTTAAAAAGGAAAAAAAAAAAAACCTCAAGCATTGAAAAGATACGTGTTATACAATTACTGTATTGTTGAAAGTTAATACATTTTCGCTGAAAATAAAAGTATGAAACCGCAACTTAAAACATTTATTCATCCAGAAAATAACTTATCAGAAAAAGCACATTATTATAAAACCATTTATGTGAGTTAAACTTGGAACTGTCATAACGTCTCAATTCATGCCACTATAATAAGAAGTTGCGGTCGATATGTTTTTACACACCGATCGTCTCGATAAACGAACATAGCTATACGTAGCAACGTAAGATTTCGATCCTTACATCGACAATCTATATCACGTAACGATCGACTCCGAATGTTAGCTTTCTGAAATTCGTAGCTGATTTCAGAAAAATGTGTGGTGAAATCATAATTCTGTTCTTAAATTAGAAAATAACATACAGTTTTAAAAAGAATTTTACAGTCGATCCGATTTAACGCACGGATCGACAATCAATGGCGGCTTTTAATGCTATCTTATTGACATGTTATCTTAATTGATATTTGCTTCATTGCACATCGAGTAACATACAAAATTGCTCTATTCTTATCTGACTACGTACCGCGTGACATATGATAACGCAAAGTCAGGAAAAGCACGAAAACGTTAAGACGTACGAAAGCGTAATGGTCAATCGGTTCCTTACATTCAAATGCAGTTCGCCAGGAAACTCCCTATTGTTAGGCGCTTACAGAACCGTAGCTTTTACATTACCGTAATACCGTATCGAACCGATCACAAAACGCTTAGCAATTCCAAAAAAAAAAAAAAAAACTGCGAAGAATGTAAAATCATCTCCTATAAATCAAAGCCCTACTTTGAATGCAGTAAAACTTTGGATGGATAGAGTGCTTGATGTCACATTTCATTTCACTTTGCATCCATTTAACTTCAAGATTTAAAATCGACGTTAAAAGATAAAGATCTCGGAGTTAAAGAGGGAGAACACCATTAATTACTTTCGCTCGATAACTTTCCTCGGAAATCGATAAATCTTATTCGTCAGTTGTTGCGAGAAGTACGCTGGTTGTCTCCGAGCGGCCTTTAGCGAAATCATCAGCGCAGACGGATCAACGCTCACTTCTCAAACAATGCCAAATTACGTAAACACGTAATTAAAAACTAATTCCATTTTATTCTTCATCCCCCCTACTCTAAATACGTCTAATAGTCTGACAACGCATCCACCAAAACTTAACTCAAAAGGGTTTCGAGAGCTTTTTTAAAAACCCTATAATCCCTTTACCCCTTTTATCTTACTTCGCTCCCACACTATAACCCGCCCCACTCAATAAACTCCCACGAGGATTGCAATTGCTAAGCCAAGACGTTTGCGGAGATGCGTGCTAATAAGAAGCCCCAATAGGTATAACTGTAGGATAGCACAAAATTATACGTTCCACGTTTTTATTCGCAAATAATCAACATGCAAACGCGGCAATATTTATTTTTATTTGCATAGAAGCAAGCAAGGCGTATTAATAACAAGCTGACTCAAAATGAAACGGAAGTAGATCTCGCGGATCATTAGCATAGATCGCAGTCAGCATTTTGATTAGAATTCATAATGTTTCGGCTCTGTTTTCCCCGTTCAATAGTAAACAGCTGTTTCAATATTATCATTGTCCCTAACTTGGTGAACGTCAAGCGCCTTATCGTAAGTTCGCGCATTAATAATTTATATATGTAGTTTATTTCCTTGAGCAAACAATTTTTTTTTTTTTTTTGCTTTAAAAAAAATAAATAAAAAAAATTCTTATTTTCATCTCAAAAACATCGAATTAACAATTTTGATGCAAACAGCTTTAATGTAGAAAATTATAGCTGAAGTTAACAAATTTAATTGAATAGTATAATTGACTGCGTGTTAAATGTGTATTAGGAGAAAGAAAAACGGTGGAAGTAATAATTGATGTAAGCGGCAGTGCGCAATGCGTCTGCCGCACATAAAGTAGGGCGCCCCCCTCGGTCCCCCACCCCCTTCCCCGGACTCACTGGGCTACATGGCTCTCCGATCGACCGGATGTGTTGCCTTTGCCTTCCGTCTCATGGCGTGCACCGGTATTAAATACAAAAACGGAATAACAAAAATCGATTTTGGCGGAGAATCAGCGACGCTATGCGCACGTAATCTTGCTCTTAGAGCTTTATTTGGCACAGCATTCCATTTTAATTAACTATTAAAATTACTGTATTTATCATGAATAAATAATAGAATAATCGTTCGTAAACACCTGCAAATTTTGCTTGTCTTTTTTTATTTAAAAAACCAGCCAGTTTTCATGTGATATATTCATTACGTAAAGCTAAAATCATTATCTGTAGAAGAACACCAGCTCTTCTACAGATAAACGAATTCTTTTGTAAGTCATGCTCATCAATTTCGGTAAATATTTAGAGGCCGATATTTTCGGTAAATCGACAAAATGTTATAATTCTACTATATTAGAGAAAATAATTATGGTCAATACAACAAATCGAAGTATTTTACCCTTCTAAAAAATGAATTTTGTTGGTTGCACCACATATGTGCAAATTGTGTGGCAAATTGAATTTGAATGAATTTTCCATGCAATTAATTGCTGAATCTCAACTTTTTTTTAAAAAAAATGTACACCCGCAAAATTATACATACTGTACAGGGTGTCGGACATGCTACTGTACATTGTGTACAACATCAGCCTGTTCTTAAAAAAAACCTAGCAAAGCTAAAAACTTAAAGCTTGGGCCGAAACTGATAAAGTTCTTTATTATTAATTTTCTTGTTAAAAATCCTGCTTAAAATAGGAGCAAGCGTCGGTGCACAGCCGATATATAAAATTTATATCGCAAAATACCTTAGGACTTTCCCTGTGAAATTGCACAACTTTAAAACTTTCAATCTTGCTAGTTTTTTTTAATAACAGTTCTATAGTAACATCTCGATATTTAGCATACGTAATTAATAATGTTTATTTTTATCGCGACGGTAAACAGGTAACTTACTCTAATTCTCAAATCGGCAAGTAATGATTTCCAATAGATACAGCACTAATAAAATTGACTCATTTTAATCTCATTCAATTAATAATTAGATACCTACTAGTACAATCTACGAGAATTTTGAAGTTTAGAGTTTAAACCTGCGCTCTCTAATTTCAACGTCAATTTCTGCCTATTGGCACTTTCAAATGTACATGTACTGTACTGCACTTTAAAAAGCATGTTTACCTTCGTTTTACCAGCGTGGTAATGCATTAATTAGCTTAAATTAAGGGTTTAAGCATACAGTATCCATTATCCAAAAAACGATGCAAAATTCTAATCCAGATTGATGTAAACATTAATCGTGATGCATTTAGATACTGCCAGCAACCACGCAAATTAAATCTAATTCTCGTTCAAAATAAAAGAAATACTTGTAAAGCATTTTTTTTTTACTTTGCGCAATCTCCGTTGTAATTAATAAATCAAAATATTAAAGATCACATTTCGGGAAATGTTTTCGTCAATATCACGTAAAACTGATAGTCATGTGCTGTACATTTAATACCATCATTTCCTTTCCAATTAATTCCTCCTCAAAATCACTAATAACGAGACATCCGCTTCGATATAGAATGTAATAGGGTATTATCTTGAAAGCATCTTTTTAACGGTCGACGTTGATGACGTCACGTCGTAAGCGTAAAGACTACACTGTACTATCATAAGCCAACTATTGTATTTTGATAGGTGGACAAGGACAGGGTCTCCCCAACGGACTTGTGAAAATAGCTCCCAGTAGCGTACGTAAACGAATTAAGCCCGTATCTCTCGCGCACACTATTTAAAGCTGGAAATGCGCGCGCGAATGACAAAGAAATAAATTATTGTCTCAAAGTGAGGTAATAATAAATCCATATGCAAAAATGAACAGTTTTATGACCAATCGTCACTTGGGATTCCTACTCTTCTCCCCCCAACTCAGTGCCATATTGTCGGTGATAGATGCCATCGCAAATCAAACTAAAAGCCAAACACATTTTGATGCTTGTCATAAAATCGAAAAAGCAATCGATACAAAAACCTTTATTTGTAATCCCACTATTACTTCCTCACATAATGCTATACAACCAATAAAAACTTGAAACGGAAACGAAAAATACAACTTCCGCTTTCCCTACATCGCCGAATTAGACCCGAGTTTATTAGGGGGCAAGCCTTCAACAACAACAAAGCGAAGATTAAAATCTACAAATAAACCACTAAGTAAATAAAAATTCTTTTTTTTTTTTAACAATACAAAGCCAACCGAAACCATGGTAACTTAAGAAAAACTGTTTGATAATAATTTTCAATTATTAGAGTCAGTATGACGCGGCAGTTTTCACTTTTAAGTAATAATTGTTGCTAAGAACTAAATCCTTTTTAAATTTATCGTCGCGGTTTTCGTAAAATTAAATATCCCACTAATAACTTTGTAATAGCCGTTAATAAAAGCTAAATTATTTTTTGGGCTAAAACTTGCCATTAACAGTACATGACATCGTATCGTTACGAAACTAATCTAGCAATAAAATTGCACGCAAATAACAATTGTTCCTTCAATGACCTGTGTGACATCATCATTTAATGCTCCACCCAAACAATTTCTCTTCCTCTCCGTCTGAAGCTGCGAAGTACCCCGAGTTTAGAGAAAAATCTTTATCGATTTCGAACTCAATTTATCTCTTGTTCCCCCTCCACTCTTTCCGCCATTCTACTTCCTCACGTCGCCTCACACAACCAAGACTGAAAAACAATAAAGCCAATGGAACAGCGAAATAAGATAAATAATAAATTGAAAAAGCTATCCACTGGAAAATTTACTCCTTTATTCTTTTCCACAGAACATTCTTTGATACTCAAGACACAATCGCGTACGTCCATTGCAAACGCTAAAGTGAGTAAATTTGATTTATGAATTTTCTTTCTGGGTAGAAAATAAATGGAAAAACTTCACTTTTTCAATAATACACTTCTACAGAAGATGATATATCGCCGAATGATACGCCGAATATTATGTGTGTTCACACTTCTTTGACCGTTTCTGGAATTTACAGTAGAATCTACAGTACTTATCAAAATTTTGCTAGTAAAATTAAAAATTGAAATTAAGGATAATTTTTTTTTTAAGTACAATACCGGTAATTAAAAGTGAATTGTGTTTTCAACGTCTATTTTTACGTTGTGTCATGGTAATTTGTTAATTACAATCTTTAAAATACAGTACCGGTATGAAAAAAAAATGTTTTAGTGCATATATATACTAATTTCATATTCTCCAGAAATTTAATTATATTTCAAAGTAAACACAACAACATTATTCAAATTGAAACGTTATTTTAATTACGAAGAAGCGGGAAAAAAACTATGAACTTGTAATTAAAATAATTTTCTAGATGCTCTTATTTCTGTTTTTCACCTTGACTCTCATAATTATTTTCAAGATTCCCATTACACGAAACTTATTTCTCAACGAATTTTCGACTTCAAGTTCCAAGTATCAAATCCCATGCAATGTTCGATCGATGAGATACACCATCACATTTGAGCATTAAATGAGAAATAGGTTCTTGCTTACGGTTCCCCACCAAACAATTATTTTCCGCCCGTTAAGTGGTGAATTTAGCTTACCTTGCAACGGCGCATATTGCAAAGAAATGGATTGCGTATATTATAAATAATGTGAAAGTGTTTCAAACATTCCTATTTGTCAAGAAGTGTCAATATTTTAATTACTGTAGCCTACTCGCATACTTTTATCAACTTTCTCGAAATAATAACGTAAATTAGGCAGTTTACATTTTTACCTAACCTAACTAAACTAAAAACTCGTTACCTTTATTAACAGCAGATAGCACTTGCTACAATATTCACCTCTGAACGGGCGTAAAATAGATTTGGGTGAAAACCGTAAACAAGAACCGAGAAATAAACCTGTGTATTATTTACAATACAAGTCTGCGTGTAAAAAGGGAGTACAGTAGTAAAAAATAATCACACAAAAACTCAGAAAAAAAAAATAATAACATTCAAAAAATTCAAGCATTATCACGCGATTTGCCATGAATCTGAAATGTACAGTATATCAATAAAATATTTTTCCTAAAGCGAAATCACATGTGAAAAATAGAATAAGTTAGGATTAACCAAGCGTTCGAAGACGATAAATTAATTGCAGGCGCCTAAATAAATAAACAAGATAGAAGTAACGTTAAATCAAAAATGTAGATTGTGGCCTCACCTTTTTCGCAGCTAAAAGTGTTTTATCATTTAATAATTAAAAAAAAATAAAATGTCAATGATGAAATAATTTTTCTGCGGCATATCTCCATTTTAGCGGTTAAACGCTTGTAGAAGAGCGTAATAAAAGGCTCTCATTGAAATTCGTTTTGCGAAAAGCCTAATAAGCAAACGATTCCGATGACAAAAAAGATTAAATAAGACTGAGAAAGTGAGCGGGAGCACAAAAAACTCTCGCCAGTTACCGTTCTACATTATAGCTAAGGTCTTAGCGCCGAATGAATAGCGTGAAAACCCAAGGGAAATTAAAAAGTAGGCGCTCTTGATGAACACCGAAAGAAATACTGCTTTCAGTATCAAAAGATATACTGTATAAAAATTAAAGTCAACATCAAATGTTACACACTTTTTTTTATTTTCCAACAATATATCCACACTCGGGAAGTAAATAACTGCGGTTAATCCCAGCTTACCGTAAAAATTTTTGAAATATAAATCATAAGTCATTTACGAAACTTTGTTTAAATAGAATAGCATAAATTTAACTAAGTGGAACATAAACAGGAAAACTCAGCAACGTCAAAGAGCATTTGGACAAAGGAACGCCAACTTGTTTAGAAATATATTTAACATTTCTAACCTTTTAACCCTTCACGATTTTCAAATTTCAAAATAAAGAAAATGTCGAGCTAAGCAATTGCTCAACCAACCAATGAGCGAACCAAGTGTTTATACAAAGAGCGTACATCCACATGCGAAAAGAACGAGTGAAAAGTGTGGTCAAGCGAACACGCAATGAAAACACGAACCCGCATCACATTACCCATTTCTCTCGAAAAAAAAAAAAGTAAATAAATAAAAGTTAACCTGAAACACTAGACGTCATATTAAAACTAGCAGCAGATAGTAATTGCAATTAGCTTTTCTACACGTTATTTTTAGGATTTAACCGCAAGCCTAATGTTTATACCCTGAAGGAAATTAAAAATTATGCAAAGTTCGTGGATACCGTTCAAGCATATAAAGTACGTTTAGTCACGAAAAAATATAATGGTAAAACTGTAATGACGTATAACGGGAGATAAAATTTAAATGCCAACGCTCCCATTTCAAGTAGAAAAATGTCGAAGCGGAATCACCGGGTGTAAAATGAGGGAGAGGGACAGACTGGTAGGATGATCGAGATAATGGCGAAGACGTGGTTTCTCTTCGCCAATTGGCGCAAATTAATTTAAAAAAAAAAAAAAAAACTACACCTAAGACCATTAACCAAATTGCCCAAATTTCATCAATTACAAGTCGTAGAAGTTTCGTTACATTTTCGGTTTCAACATCGGAGCTTCCCGTGATTAAAAACCATCAGTTTGATTAAACCTTCCACGAATATGGCTGTGAAAACACCATGTGCATTCCAATGCGGCGAAGTACGGTATCCAAAAAATCAAATCAGTGTATAAAATTAGCTGCGAAAATCACTAATTCATCATACCCTTTCAAAAATTGCAATCAAAATAATAACCAAATAAGACCTCTGAGCATCAGATAATTCTTCAAAATAAAACCTACCAATACCGGTATACAGTATACTAGAAAATAATAATTATAGGGTTGGGCTTATAACGGCTTTATAAAATTGCTTCATTTCAGCAATCTGCAAAGCCATTTAGTCTTTTAATGATTTTTTTTTTTTTTTTTTGCTTTTTACTTCACTAATAGTCATTGGCTAATCAATGAAAGAGAAAAAAAGATGAAAGCTTTTAGTAATTACTAAAATAACGAAAATGTGTTCGAAGCTAATACAACTTCGGAACGCGAACATGTTTTGCCAATAAATATTTTGCAACCGTGCGTGAAGTGTGTCAACAACCCTTCCAACTGTAACAATTAGCTATTACATACTCTTATCTCAAATATCAACTTTTTGTTTTGTTTCTTAATTGACGATGGAGACAATTGCCTGCATGCGGCGCATACTACAACTAATTGGAGTATCCGGAATATTTCCCTATGACAAACCAAACATTCGAACCATTTACAAAAGCAACAGTGCCGTATGTTTTCAATTTGTAAATGCATATACACAGACGAGTGCGTCTACTCGAGGACACACCCTAACAAAATGGCTGTTTAATCATACAAAATTCTCCCTCATTCAACATTGGCAAACAATTTGAATAAAAAAAACATACAGTAAGCCCGCCTGCGCGCACGCAATATGATGCGGAACACCGCTGAGTCTCGCATATATATATATGAATATATATAACTTCTCCCAAAAAAAGAAAAATGAACGAGAAATATATAATAAAATGGGTGTTGATGTCGACTATCAATTGGGGACACCTGTGTGGCGCCTAAATTCAATTTGCGCCAGTCGCATTAAATATACGAACCCTATTAGAATGGAAGTTGCGGCTGCTTCGGCAACAAAATAAAAGAACGAACACCTATTTATGCAGGGAAGGCAGTTGGAGGGCAAAGTTTCGACTGCCATTGCTTTCTAAAATGAATACTGTACTTAAGTTTGAAATAATAATGGCGTCGAACAGGAACTTTCTTTTTAAAATGTACCAAAAATACCCAATACATTAAGTTAATGACATTAGGCAGTATTTATAGAAAAATATCTATTTTTACAGCAAACTCAAACATTGACTAGTGAGAAGTAAATTATCGATTCGCTTCAAAATAACACATCTGTATTACAGACCGACGTACACAAACGTTTTACGTAAATATACTCCATCAAACAAATATTTTACTAAAGTCCTCAATTTATCTTCAATTATTTGCGGTAATTACCGTACAATTAAATAAATTAAATGAAATTACATAAATGCCATTAATTTGTACCGATAATGTAAATATTAATTCCAACTCTCTAAAAATATTATACCGATTAATTTAAAACTGCATCGTTAATTACGAGATATTAACATCGTTACTTCCTAAAGTGCCATGAGCTCGATACTTGTGATGCACGGTACGTAAAAAAAATAATTAAAACGAATCAAATATAAAAAGATATGTTTTGGTGCCCTTTAATCATAGAAAATGTAGGTCTCACTTTAAACTTAAAATCTCATTTTTAATAAAAATGATTTTAAGATGAATTAGCAGTGGCATTGAATGCGCCAACTGGACAGCAAAAACTGTACAGTGTATAGTTTTAAGTTTATAAAACTAAAAGAAAGCTAATAGTTGTCTATTTATAAAATTCGAAACAGAGAACATACTGTACGATGTTAACAAAAGAAAGTACAAAAGCGGTCCAATAAATTCCTTTATAGCGGAAAAGCCGATTTAAAATTTAGCCATTTTATATTTTAAACTGTCAATTATATTTTGTAATTTTCATTAGAATAGCGCATCAAAACATAAAATCAGCTTTTCAATATATGGTCATACGTATTGCGCGCATTTACGAAAAATGCTTTTTAAAAAAAATAGTTCAAAGTCACTATTTACCCATTCTCTCTTCCCACAAAAAACCCATCCAAAATAATAAACAAATAAAAAAAAGTTTTTGTGCTTACCTCTTTATCTAGATCTTTCATCTGCAGCTCCACATGATGAGAAAGCTCATCCTCTCGGTTGATAACAATCGCTGATAAATCTTCGATGTTCGCTAACGTCATCGGCTAAAAAAAAATATTAAAATTAATCATTAATTACTTGCACCTTCAAAGCAGATTTTCACTAGCCTAAAGTCTGTTCATCTACAAATTAATTACGTTCTACCCTTAAATTTAAAATTTAAGAAGTTGATAAATGACGTTCACTTAGATTACAAGCTCCATCTCCATTTAACAATTAATGGCGAAATTAACTTCAGTTTCAACGCTCGTAAAATACTCTATCAATCAAAATTTTTTTTGGGGGGTTTTCACATTCTATAATGAATATACTGTATACCGGTAGGAAATTGCACCAAGCGTTGACATTAAAACGAAGATTCTCACCTACCAACGATTCCATTCGCTAGCTAAGTGGTGAGGTGATTAACAAGGCTTTTAATGCATGATTTTTCCAATCAAACGTGTAAATCTTAATTAAACAAGTTAAACAGAGCGTCAATAATTCCAATTATTTTAATTGAAAAATGTTTTCGCTTAGTTCATTAGTTAGAATAAAAAATACTGCATAAACACAGAATCTGTCAAGCTACCAATTCCTCTAAAATAAAATGACACTTTCAAAATTTAATATAAAAACGCAAAAGAAAAAAATTTTTTTAAAAAAAAAAAAATTTTTAGAAAAAAAAAAAAAAGGTTTGCACTGTAGTCAAAATATTCAAAAATAGTCAAAATAATCAAAATATTCAAAAATAGTCAAAATATTCAAAAATAGTCAAAATATTCAAAATATTCAAAAATAGTCAAAATAATCAAAATATTCAAAAATAGTCAAAATAATCAAAAATAGTCAAAATAATCAAAATATTCAAAAATAGTCAAAATATTCAAAAATAGTCAAAATATTCAAAAATAGTCAAAATATTCAAAAATAGT